>CAUYPK010157785.1:0-31438 GCA_963574355.1 Loris lydekkerianus
GAAAATTATTGAAATTATTATTGAAACGGGTCAACTAATTTGTGCTTTTTAATTTAAAATGCTTGCTTTACGCCTTATGCACAAAAACTTATTTATCTTTTTTTTTTTTTTTTTTTTTTTTTTGAGACAGAGTCTCAGTACGTCACCCTTGGCAGAGTGCTGTGATGTTGCAGCTCACAGCAACCTCAAACTCTTGGGCTTAAGTGATTCTCTTGCCTCAGCCTCCCAAGTAGCTGGGACTATAGGCGCCTGCCACAATGCCTGGCTATTTCTTTGTTGTAGTTGTTGTTATAGTTTAGCAGACTCTGTTCAGGTTTGAACCTGCCAGCCCCGTGTATGTGGCCGGTGACCTAACCACTGAGCTGCAGGCACTGAGCCAAAATTTCTTTATCTTTTCATATTTTTTTTACTTATTAGTTTATTTCTTTTTATAGTAATATATTCTGTTAACATGCATAATTTTTTGATTTTCTTTTCTGTTAGTTTTATTTTTATTCTAGAACTGTAGTGGGAAGTACTAGAAGACCTGTGAACTTTTTGGTCCTGTTATCTTCATTAGCAGTTAATATTCTTACTTTCATTTACTTATCAATGACTTGTTATAAGAATCAGTAGTACAATTAATTAGAACTTGAAGCTTGCACTTTTCCCTTGCAGTATTAATCATGTTTAGGGAGGGGCGTGTACATACACTTGCATGTGTATGGTGATGTTTGTGAATAGTAAATATGTACTTTTTTTCTTGGTATCTTTATTAGGCACAATGGTTAGTAAATACTGGTGTGTTTTGTCTTCAAAAAGCAGCATACACATGGATCTATTTTCATGGTAATCTGCTTCCCTCTTTTGTTTTTGCTAAAAGCTATTGCTCATTTCTACGATCATTATACTTCTACCTCCTAATTTTATACCTTCTTTCTAGCAGGTTCTGGGCTAAGAAATAAGAATAATTAAGACTTGTTTTAAACAGATGAATCCTCAAGATTTTTAATCAAGTGGGTGGTCTTAGTATCAGTCTTATTCTTTTCTTAAGACTGTCTTTTCTTGCAAAAAGCCATAACCATTGGGGAAAATTTAGAAAAGAATATAATAAAGTATGATGAAAAAGTAGTATAATCCACAATACTGCAAATCACGGTTAATCTATGTTAACATTTGATATACTTTCTTTAAGCCATGTATGCTTACTTAATGTAAAAATACTCCACAAAGTTGAGATTTTATAGTTTCTATATTCTTCTGGGTTTTTGTTGTGATTTGTTTTGTTTTTTTCCAAGACAAAATCTTGCTTCGTCACCCTGGGTAGAGTGCCATGGCGTCATTATAGCGCAAAGCAACCTCAAACTCTTGGGCTCAAGCAGTCCTCTTGCCTCTGCCTTCCAAGTAGCTGGGACTATAGGCATGCACCACTATGCCTGGCTGTTTTTTTTTTTTTCTTCTATTTTTAGTTGCTCAGGTTATTCTTTTTTTTTTTTTTTTTTTTTTTTTAAGAGACAGAGTCTTACTTTATTGCTCTTGGTAGAGTGCTGTAGCATCACAGCTCACAGCAACCTCCAACTCCTGGGACTTAGGCAATTCTCTTGCCTCAGCCTCTCAAGTAGCTGGGACTACAGGTGCCCACCAGAATGCCCAGTTATTTTTTGTTGCAGTTTGGCCCAGCTATTTTTTTGTTGTAGTTTGGCCAGGCTGGGTTCAAACCTGCCACCCTCGGTATATGGGGCCAGTGCCCTACCCACTGAGCCACAGGTGCCGCCCTGCACAGGTTATTTTTGAACTCCTGATGTCAAGCAGTCAATTCTCCTTGGCCTCCTATAGTGCTAGGATTACAGGTGTGAGCTACTGCTCCCTGGCCTTTTCTTCAGTTTTTTAAATGTTAAGTATTTTGTCTCTTAACTATTTTGATATATACTAATGTTTACATATTTTCTTTCATTCATTTAACAGTTCCTTTATTTTTAAACATTTAAATATTTTCCTTTTTTTTTTTTTTTTTTAGTTTTTACAAAAAAATTCTCTGTTGGCAAATTTTTAACATCTACAGTTATTTTCTTTACATGGATCCTTAAAAGTAGAGTTTACTAGGTCAAGGAAAAGTATATATTTGAGAGTTTTAATATAGATTGCATATTGCGTTCTAGAGAGGCTTTTGTGCTTTTTATTTCTCTAAACATTGTGGGGCCCTGATTCCAAATAATTTACTCATGAGTCTTTTTTTGTTTTCAATTTGATAGACATAATATGCTATTGGATTTTTAATTTCCCTCTGATTACTAAGCTTTTTTTCATGTATTGGTTGGGCATTTATAGTATTTTTTTGGGAATCGTTTCTGTTCTCGGGTTATTTTTCTATTGCGGGCTTAATAATTTTTAAAAATTTGATTTGTAAGAGTTTTTTACATACCAAAAGTTAAAAGCTCTTTGTTTTTCTTTTGGTAAATGTTTTTCTTAGTTTATTTACCTTTTAATTTTCTTAATTGGGTTATCTAAATATAGAAGTTTTATATTTTTGCATAGTCAAATTCTTCATTTTAAAGTGACTTTTTCATGAAAAAGTTATGATATAGATTATTGAATTGTTATGGATTATTGAATAACTAGTACTTGACTTCCTGAGAGGTGGTGTATTAAGATACATGTGCATATATTGAATTTACAAATAAGTACAGAGGTTATTTCCTATTTTTATGTTTCAGGGTTGTTGTGTCAATGCTAATAATGAAAAATACTACCACCTATCTGCTTTTAGATCGAAATGTTGCAGCAGCAGAGAGAAGAACATGAAAAAACCAAGGAAAAGATGACCATGGAGTATAAGCAGGAGTTAATGAAACTACATGAAGAAGTGAGATTGTAGTTCTGTTAGATGTTGGGTAGTTCTCTCTCCTTCATGCTTGACAATTTTGTTAATGAGAACCAGTTTCTACTTTGTAAAGTGGAAAGCACATATTCCACATAGGGGAGTGGAAATCTATTCTCTATTCTTTACTCTAGGCAAGGAGTCTTGCCTAATTATATGCCTGATACGACCTAGAATGGAGATTCTAAAATATGTTTCTTGGTTGAATACTTGAAAATAATAGAGCTATTTTTGTATAATACTATAGAATATTGATACCAAAAATATGTTTAATATTTTAATTTGCATAAGTTAATTTCAAATAATGGTGGATCCCAAGGTTTAAGAAGCATTTGGGGATAAGTAAGAAAAGCAAGAGAAATCTATCCATTAACTTAATTTTATTCTTTAGATTTGGAAAAAACTGCTTTTATTTTGATTTAATTCCAAAGTACTCTTCTCCTGTTTACTGAGTATCTGTCTCATGAGTATACTTTGAGAACCACAGGCTTAGAGGAAAGAAAAAGAGTTTTTATTTGATTTTATTGTGGTGGGGATCTTTAAGTACAAGGCTATTACAATAAAAACTAAAGTATTGTTTAAAAATTATCTTTTATATTTTCTTTGAATATATTTCTTTGCTAATGTTTATTTTTCATATGTAATATTTAGTTTGGAAATCTAATGTGTTCTCATTCCTCTTCCATAGTACTGGTTAGCACTGCTTTTGCATTCATGAAACCAATTTGTCCTACCACAACTATTTACAACTTTTCAAATTTTAAGTATAGAAGTAACTGTCTCTACAGTTAGGAAGACTGAAGAGAAGCTATGAAAAGCTGCAGAAAAAGCAAATAAGGGAATTCAGAGAAAACACCAAAAATCCCAGGGAAGATCAATTTGAAATTGAGAGGTTAACTGGAAAAATAGAGGTATGTTCATAGTAATAATTTATTCCTGGTGATTTCCAGTTTTCACGTAGGAAAATGCTATTTCTAATGGTGCTATTTCCTAAAACCAATTTTCTACCCTCTCTAGGACTGCTACTGACCTATTTCAAAGGTGGGAGAGCTATCCACTGTACATAATCTGGTTCCCTGGGGTTAATGGGATTACTATCTATCAATAGTTCTCAACAGGCCAATACCACCTTTAGAAGGCATTTGCAAATGTATGGAGGCATTTTTTTTGCTTATCAAAATGACTGTGCTTAAAACTGGCATTTAGAGGACAGGAACCAGGGACACTAAACATGACTGGGCCTAATCCACACTGGGCCAGTATCCCTCATTGCAAAACGTTGACTGTAGTTACTGCCTGTCCATCATGGGTCGTGTCCTTGTCCTTGCTCTTATTCCTTGTTTTACCTCAAGCACCTAAGAGAGTAAGGGCTTACTAAATGTTGAACATACATGGCACTTTTTTGTACAGAGTATCCTGCATATCAGATTGTTTATCCTTAGTTCCTATTTAGATATAGTAAGTCACGCATCTTCCTCTTTGCTGACGTTGTTTTCATTAAGACTGAGTAACTCCATGATCATTATATATGTTGAGGACTTAGGGGGAGGTAGTGAACTAATGTGCCAAGATTAGATGGAGGAGCAGCATAAGACTAGCATTCCCTTTCTCTGTCTTTGCCATTATTTTTTAGTGTGCAAAAGAACCCCCAAGCTGCTTTTAGGCTCTCAGAAATTCTGACTTAGTAATATGGCATGGCACCTAGAGAATCCGCATTTTATTTAGCTTCCCTGGCTGATTCTAATTTGAGAAACATTGTTCAGCATCTTTGTGTGATTACTTGTAAGCTTAATATTCTGGACAACCTGTCACACAGATGACAATATATTATTAGTACTTAAAATTGTAATTTCTATGTTTAATTCTTTCATATATCAATATTTTTATACATTTGAAGAGCACAGAATCAAGGGACTATCCAGATACTGCTTCCATTCTAGCCTTTCTCAGTGATAACGTTTTCTCTCCCAAACCCTCCGTATCCTTCTTGCTGCTTCCTGACCATTCTCTGTTCTTTCTATGTGAAAAGCCCCATCTTTGATTTTCATGTCATCAGTCTATAGCACCAACCAATGTACATAACAACCAGAGCAGTCATGTTCTGATCCCTGGGTTACTTCCCTGGCTCAGAGTTTGAAGCTCCCACCTCATTGTCCAGCATTACTCTTAACCTTCACTTTGAGGAGTTCAGCGTTCACAAGGATAGTGCTTATAATACTCTGACCTCTGAGTTTCATGGTCACAGATATTCTGATCTCCTCCCTGTCTTGCCTACTTACTAAGATTGCCATTCTTTAGCTTGTGTCATTAGCAATATTTACACCCTCTCTAGAGTCACATTTTTAAATACCTGACTCCACCACCCCTGTCTTTTTAGCTTAGTCCTTCTAAGGACTAAGTCTTTTGACTTTCAATAATCATTATCCCTTAAAGTGATTGAATTCTGCCACCTTTCACTGGTCCTTATCTGCCATGTGTCCTCATTTATCAGTCCTTATAAGCTTAAATTCTGTAGTTACCTTCCTTACTTTACCCTTCATCTCCTGTGTTCCTCTCTTGCTTCATTCTATTTGCTTGGCAAAACCACAACTACCATTAAGTCTCCCTTTCTGCCCACTGTCTAACTGCTGTATGTAGCTTGAGACAAATGTAACCATACTGGCTGACCTCATTTTAAATTCACAGTCACTAACCTCAGATGGGTCCTATTGCTACCCGGGATCATATTGTATTTCCTCTCAATCACCTTCTTTCCACAGTAACTGTTTTATACTTCCTCCCCACCCCTCCCCAAATCTTCAGTAGTTTTCCCCACATCCTCACCTGGGGATGATACCTTACTTTCTGTTTAGATTTCTAACTCTGCGCCTATCCCCACCTATCTGTAGGTGTGCCCCATTACCCTGTTTTCTCTCCTGAAGGAGCTGTCCAGGTCCTCCCCACCCCCTATCCTCTAGCAATTTTCCTTCTCCTTTCTGCATTCTCAGTGTTTTACTCCTTGTTGGATATTTTTTATCAGCACATGTATTTCTCCTCTCTTGACCTCTCTCTTATGCCCCATTTTTCTCCTTTGTTTTATAAGTAAATCACTTCAGGCATCTATACTTGTCTCCAACTCCTCTTGTCCCGTTTTTCTTGTACCCACTTAGTCCCCTTATATTACAGAAAGTATTTACATAGGCGTCACCAGTGACCTCTGCGATCTTGAAGTCTTCAGGCTGGTCCTTAACCTTCCTCATTCTGTGTGCAGCATTGTATTTATCTGGTCCTCCCCTCCCTAAAACACTTACTTGATTGGCTTGAGAAAAATCATATATCCCTCATTTTTGTCCTATGTTATTAGCTACTTTTTCTTGATCTTTTTTGCTCCCCAAACTTTTAACATTGTTTGGAATGAATTCTCTAGGATTGTGTCATGGGACTTTTGCTTTTCTTTGTCTGAGCTCATTCCCCTGGTGATTTCATTCAGTCTTATAGCTTTGACACTGTGTATACATTGGCAGTTCCCAAATTTATGCATTTAACATGACCTCTCCTCTTTGTTTACTGAATAACTTTCAAATGCCTGTTTTACCTCTCCAATATAATGTCTAAAACTACCAAACTTAACATGTTCAAAATAAAGGCCTGTAGTTCAGTGGTTAGGGCACTGGCCGCATGTTCCCGGGCTGGTGGGTGCCAACTCAGCTTGGGTTTGCTAAACAAACAAACAAACAAACAAACAAACAAACAAACTGGCTGGGTGTTAAGGTGGGCGCCTGTAGTCCCAGCTACTAGGGAGGCTGAGGCAAGGGAATTGCTTGAGCCTAGGAGTTTGAGGTTGCTGTGAGCTATGAGGCCATGCATTCTACCTAGGGCGACAAAGTGAGTCTCTGTCTCAATTTAAAAAAAAGTCCTGACTTTGTCTTCCCCATCTTACACCAATTCCTATTTCGGTTGACGGCTGCTCATAAAGAGGCAGAGGCAAGAGAAACGCTTAAGCCTAAGAGTTTGAGGTTGCTGTGGGCTATTTGACACCAAGGCACTCTAATGAGGACAGGGGACAAAAGAAAGACTGTGTCTCAGAAACAAACTAACAAACAAACCTTAGAGTCATCTTTGATTTCTCTTTTCTTAACACCGTAGCCAGAATGCTTCTGTTGTAATGTAAATCAAATCATGTCACCTCCTGTGCAAAAACCTTCTGGTAGCTTCTCTTAAAAGTCAGAGTTATCCTAATGACCTTAATGACTTATGTGATCTCACCCACAGGTAACTCTCTGCCCTTAACTCTTTTTATTTTCCTTTCACTCCCTTTTCCTTCACCAGCCTTCTTGCTCACCCTTAAAACATACCAGGACACACCTACTTCAAGGCTCTTCCTTCTGCCCAGAATAGTATAACTTCATTCCCATCTCCCTGGTGTTTACTTAAATGTTATTTACTCAGTCTGGTGATCCCTTTTAAAAATTGCAACCCCCAAATTAGCTGGATGTGGTGGCATAACTGAGGTGGGAGGATTGCTTGAACCAAGGTTCAAGGTTGCAGTGAGCTGTGATGATGCAACTGCACTCCATCCTGGGTGATGGAGTGAGACCTTTGTTTAGACCTTGTCTAAAAAAAAAATTGCAGCCCCAACTTTGAGCACTCCATGATCTATTTTCTCTAAAACACACATTACCATCTAATGTGGTACATATAATGAATGTGTTATCTAATGCCATCCAACCAAGTGGGCCTAGGATTTTTGTTTTACTAAATATTGTTTCCCCAACACCTAAAGCAGTACCTGGCATACATAGTAGAGCGATTGACAGAATGGCTGAATGAATATTGGAAATCTGGTTAACAGCGATCATCCTAGGGAGAGTAAGACTTCTGAAGGTGAGGGTCCTAGACAGTGGTAGAAAGATGGAGTTTCCTTTCCCTTTGATTTTCTCTCTTTTATAAATATTTGGTTCATTTTTTTGATCATACAATTTGAAATTATTGTTGATCCATCGTTAATTTTGAACAGTTTGGTTGTAGGTTATAGATATCTGTTAAACTCTAGTATAGATTTTCCTGTTATTCAAACCTTTGTAGTTCTGTGAGAATAAACAATAATTTAGATATCAAAGTAAGATTTGGGATATCAAAAATTAAATTTTATAATTGGTTCAATTCCTGGGTCTAGATATCTAAAATTTACATAATGAAGGATATCTATAATCAGACTTTGGAATTTTAGTTATCTTAGCATCCGTTTTCTAAAAAATCACTAGAAAATTTTAACAACCCTTAGGTGGCAGCAAAGCGATGAAAATTGTCGTGAATCCTGTATTTAGCAATCTTTGTTTCGTGTTTGTACTCTTCACCATTAGGGTGTTAAATTTAGACAGACAGTTATCCAGGGGCACAGTGGGTGAGGAGCTGAGTATTACACTACAGTTCTGTCAGCTAAGTGAGTAATGGGGCTCCTGCTGTGGAGAAAGGTGCCAGTGTATCCAGGGACATGGGGAAAAATTAAAGTCGAAATGGGTCTGGGAAGGAGTGACTGCGAGGAGGTGCAGTTTTAGAAGTTAAGTACTATAATTGCCTCCTCAGGAATTTCGTCAGAAATCTCTGGACTGGGAGAAACAACGCTTGATTTATCAGCAACAGGTATCTTCTCTGGAGGCACAAAGGAAGGCTCTGGCTGAACAGTCAGAGATAATTCAGGTAGGCTTAAAATGTTTTAAAATAATGAAAAGCAGCCAGGTTTTGATCGTTTTTTATTACCTTAATGCAACCTCCTGGTGCCATTTAGCCCCTTTCAGCTTCTCACTACCAACCCTGACCTCTTTCTTGTGTCGGCAGCCTTTCCTCCTCTAATTATAGGCTCTCCTCTGCAGCATCTAGACATGTCTCCTCCCTGCCCTGCACACATGCACTCGCTCTTTTGCCAGGCGCACCTCCTCTGCCTGCTTGTTCCTGCCTGGCTGGCTTCTTTCTCACGGGCTCACTCACTCTCCATGTTGCCCACTCTGCACTCAATCCATGTTCACTCCCCTGATCTTGGTGTCCAGCTGTCTCTTTCCCTTCCTCCCGCTCTCCCCCACTCCCACCCCTGCCTCTGTGTCTCCTTTTCCACGTTCCTGGGTCCCTTGGCTCTCTTCCCGTGCATGCTTTACTATGTCTCTGTGATGGCTGGCTAGGGTACTGGGCTGAGGTGCCTTAGCTGGGGAGCTCCACTTCATCTGCCTGCTTGGTCACAAATACTGAGAAGTTACACTGCACTGATACGCACACTAAGAAAAGTAGTGTCTTTGTGGTAACAGAAACACTTTTTTTGAGCAATGGTAGAAAGTTTTCTTTTAGTAGCTTAAGCAAAAACAAAAAATAGACGCCTAATTTAGGAATGTGTTTTCTTAGAACATAGTCAGCTTGTTTGCTTTTTCAACTAGAATGAAGAACATAAAGGAAAATGAACGTAGGAGAAATGAATTTTGTGATCTTCTATTATTGGCTAGATACTGTCTCAGTACTTCTAGAGGAGTTTGTATATGTTATCTATTTAATATCATGGCAGTCTGTTAAGGTTGGTAGTTATTTCTGTTTATTGGATAAGGGAACAAACTGGATAAAAGAGCTAGAGGGAAGGTGTTTTTATGTTTTGCTTTTATAATCTGTGTATTTGATGCTTTAAGTCTCAGTAATGCATAGTTTTTTTTTGTTTGTCTCTGAAATATCAGCTGTCTGATGGTGGTGCTGCTGCTGTGAGTGACTCTACTCAAAAATGGCAGGTCCACAGCAACTCCAGGGGAGAAAATTATCTTCTTAGGCTGCAGCAAACTTACAGCCAGAGCAGGCTAATGCAGTTCTGAGATGTCTAGACCAGGATTTTTTGATCTGACTGCTAAAGTACTATATCCTAATTGTTGCCTTCAGATTGGCAAAAAAGCAAATTGAGTCTGAATTTTTACAGTTCTCACTTATTCACAGAGTATTGTTATTGATTGTAAATGTTCTTTTCAAGTAACTGTTATTCTATTTCAAATAACTATTGTAATTATTAACTCTACATAGCTAAAACTTCATTGTTAGTAAAAATGGGTTTTTATTTATCATAATTCAGCTCAGGCTAGAATAAGAAGTCTTTAAAAAGCAAATATTTGTGTTCCTTAGTAAGTGTATTTGAATTATTCCAGTTGTTTTAACTAAAACTATCTAATTGTTTAACTAAAAAAAAAAAAGTTATAATTCTGTTTCTCCCTTAGCAAACTAAACAAAATAAATCTTTCTGTGATTAAGTACTAGTGCTGTATGATTTATTTATTTATTTATTTATTTGTTTATTTGAGGCAGAGTCTCATTATGTTATCCTTGGTAGAGTGCTGTGGTATCACAGCTCACAGCAACATTCAACTCTTGGGCTTAAGCAATTCTTTTGCCTCAGCCTCCCAAGTAGCTGGGACTACAGGCGCCTGCCACAACGCTCAGCTATTTTTTGTTGCCGTTGCAGTTGTCCTTGTTTTAGCTGCCTGGGCAGGGTTCAAACCTGCCAGCCGTGGTGTATGAGGCTGGCACTGTAACCACTGTGCTGTGGGCACTGAGCCTGTTGATTTATTTTAAACATCTAAATAAATCTTTATATACCAACTACCTAGCAGTAATAGTTATTATCTTGCCAATCTTTTTATTTTGGTAAAATATATAACAAAATTTGCCACCTTAACTATTTTTAAGAGTATAGTACAATAATAGTGATTTTACACATTTTGTAAAACTGAAATTCTATACTTTTACCTACTTTTTATTTTTGGCTAGAATATTACAAAGCAAATCACAGCTTATTTCCCAACTTAGATAAGGACTTTAAAAATCTATAGTATATCAGTATCATATTAATGGAATAAATAATAACAATATAATTTAATATCAGTTTGTTCAGATTTCCTCAGTTGCTTAAAAACTGTCTTTTTATAGTTGGATGGTTTGAGTTAGAATCCAGTCAAGGATGCCACCTTGTATTTGGTTAATTATGTGGGTCAACACTTAACAATAACAGTAGAAAATCTGGGAGATTTTGTAAGTGGATATTTACATCCTCCCCCAGTTCCATTAAAGGAATTCTGATATGACTTTTTTTTTCTTCTATGTTTTTAACATCTAAAAGTGGAATTCAGAAATTTCTTACTTTTTAAGTCATATATTTGCTTGAGTTCTTTTCTTTTAGTTAGTAATTAAGATTATATAATACATGTTCAGTTTAGAAAAATGAGAAAATGAAGGCAAAATAAGAATTAAACAAATACCCATAATTCTACCCTTTAGACATTTACCATGATTAACTCTTAGTATGAGTTTCTTTTGACTTTTTCTATGCTTGTATACAGTGCACATAATGTTCATGTGTATTTGGTAGGGAAAAAACTGTACATACCTGGTATGGAAAGGGAGGAGTAGTTGCAAACTTTAAAAATGCCAAGAGCAGCAAAGTGTTGATAATTTTTGAAGCTAAGTGATGACTATATGGGGGCTTATCATCTTATTTGATGTTTATGTATGTTTGAAATTTTCCATGACACAGTTTAAAATGTATAGCATGCTTATAGTGTGGCAGAAACTAGATTAAGCACTTTATAACATAATATTTCAGGATCAATACAGTCCAAACACAAGGTCATTTCTGTTTAGAAGGCAAGGAATCATCTGCTACGTTCCCTTTTGCTTAAATAATACTTTGTGAAGAGGAGATGTTCAGGGATATCTTAGAAAACATTAAGAATATTTGAAAAAATTAAAATATTAAGCCAATATAAAGTTTAAAATATTTAGCTGTTACATGTAAATGGTATGTGAGAAAAGTGGAGGTTGCATTATGTATTTCCTTTTGAAGTATTTTAAATGCACTGTAAGATATTCAAGTTAATTTTAAACCCACTGTTCAATTATGTGGGTATTTTGTATAATATTTATAAGTGTATATTTTTTAGAACATCATTTTTCCTACTACAACTGACAAAAGATGATCCTAACTCAAATGTTAATTTGTTGTTTTGGTAGCATTATTAGAGTTAATTGAGTTGTCTTAGACCTGTTTAGAAGTTTACAGTGGCATAAACATACAACAGTGATAAGAGGATCTTACTGGGAGCTTTCTTGATAGGCTCTTCAAGCTGCTACCTAGTGGATATGCTGAAAGGCTGTGGTCTGCAGTGACACATTTGGAGTTGACAGTGATGGGGAACTTGGTGAGGGATTGATGCCTATAGTGCCCGTACCTTCCTGGTGGGATCCACTGTTAAATAAAAAGCCCTTGTTTTATATCATATCGTTCTCAGTAATTTTACTGTTTGGGAGAGTCATTTTCTTGAAGCACCAGGAAACATGCCACAAATCCAGAAGTGGATTTGACTTCAACCCTCAGTTCCCAGCCCCTTCCGTTCTCTCTCTCTCTTTGTTCTCTCTCTCTCTTTTGCTGCTGCACACTCTTAATTTTTCTGTTTCCTGATGTAAATTGCCTTCTTAATTGTTTCTTTTAGCTATTTGCGTTATGATTTCTTTTGTTGAAATAAATCCAATAGAATAGTTAGTATGCTAAATGTTAGATAAATAAGAGGAATTTCGTGTTTCTGGTTCAAAAATACTAGTGGTTAGTGCAAAAAAATATTCAAGAAGTAATCCTTAAAATATCTCTAAAGCCACAGGTAAGAGAAATAATAGTCATTTTATAATTAGTTTAAATGATTATTTCTTTCTTAGTATTGGAAGAATATTCTTGAGATTAGTGTAGTCCTAATAGTCACAGAATGTGAGTTATAGTTATAACTTAAAATTTTATAGTAGTCATATTAAAAAGATAAAAAGAAACAGGAAAAATTTTTAATAATTTATCAATCTAGTTTGTGAAACATATTATCATTACAACATTTACATTCTTTTTTTTTTTAACCGAGTTTTTGAAAAAAAAAAAAAAATTTTTTTAAAAGACAAATCACTTTGTCATTTTTGGTGGAGTGCCATGGCATCAGAGCTCACAGCAACGTCAAACTCCTGGGCTCAAGTGATTCTCTTGCCTCAGCCTCCCAAGTAGCTGGGACTATAGGTGCCCACCACAACACCCGGCTATTTTTTAGAGATGGGGTCTTGGTTTTGCTTAGACTGGTCCCAAACCTGTGAGCTCAGGCAGTCCACCTGCCTCGGCCTCCCAGAGTGCTAGGATTACAGGCATGAGCCACTGTTGCCTGGCCAGGTTTTTGAAATCTTGTATGTATTTTACACGTAGAGCACATCTCAACTCAGACTAGCCTTAGTTCAGGTGTGCAATAGCCATGTGTGGCTATAGTGACTGCCAAATTGGTCAGTATAGGCCTAGTGTATTCATTGTAGTTAATGAAAACTTATAATTTGTTCTTGAGATACTTATGTACTTTCCACTATGTTTTAAGGTCATTGTAATTTTGCATGACTGAAATAGTAAATAGTAAAAGACGTTTATGTTCTTTTTTTTTTTTGAGATAGAATCTTACTGTGTTGCCCTCGGTAGAATGCTATGGTGTCACAGCTCACAGCAATCTCAAACTCTTAAGTGATTCTCTTGCCTCAGCCTGCCAAGTAGCTGAAACTACAGGCGTCCACCACAATGCCCAGTTATTTTCTTGTTGCAGCTGTCATTATTGTTTGGCTGGCCCAGGCTGGGCTTGAACCTGCCAGCCTCCGTGCATATGGCTGGTGCCGTAACCACTGTGCTAGGGTGCCAAGCTGATGTTTATGTTCTTCATTCTTCAAAACTGAGAAACTAAGTTGATGGTTTTGAAATAGCAAATCTGGACTCACGGGTTAAAATATAGCTTAATTAAACTATATACTTTAACATTGAGTTTACTTTAAGATTATAGATTTGAGCTGCATATTGTTAAGCAGCTATTGCAATGTTAAGAAGATGCTGCTACTATTTTGCAATTACATATTATCTTTCCTCCTAAGTGTGCATTTGGATAGTGGTTTTCCAGCTGTGTTCTGTTAAGTCCCAGGGCTGATATCCAGGTTACAGCAAGGTTGGAGAGGTTTAGCAAGCTGTGCCCCAGCCCTTTTCTCCTCCTTACTCTCACCTAATCTCTACATGTATTTATTCTGTGCAGGATTCTGTATGAAATTTCCTCTTGGGGAAAAAAGTTTATATTGTACTTAAAAGTTTGCATACTTAGCAGTTATTCTAGTGCTTCTAAACCTCTGTTATCCTTCTTTCATACTGTCATAGAGAGCTGGCAAACAAAATTTTGGCTTTTTACATTGGAATCTTGATTGGTAATTTATATAAACAGTATTTGTCTCTTTGCTTCTCTCCTCCTACCCTCTCTCTAGCTTATGGACTTTTTTTTTAGCATCTACTTTATGTGACCACAATATACAGGGTGGCTGTGAAGTTCATGTGCAGTTTAAAATAGTGTGCAATTTATAATTGCATATGAACTTTATGGTCACCCTGTATAGTACATGATTTTCGCTTTGTGTTATATACAATAAATCTTTAAATGTGCAGCAGATACACCTCTCAGAGAGATTTTCAGTTTTATTTCTAAAATAAAATTGTGTGCCTTTAGAAATATTTAGAATAAGAGAAGTTCACTTTCATAGACAATTTGTGTTCACCTTTAGTGTGTAGGTGAGGTACCAGTCTAGATGCTGGATTTACAACTTGTGCAAACTAGACAGTTGAGAGCTTAAAACCAATATAGCTGGGATATATAGCCTAAAAGTTAGGAAATATTTACTACAAGTCTATGAGACAGTTGCTAAAGTGGTTTTATTTCTATGTACCTGACCAGATAATGTCATTGAAAGAAACTAAATTTGATTAAATTTTTTATTTTTATTTTTATTTTTGCAGGTTTTTTTGCCGGGGTTGGGTTTGAACCCACCACCTCTGGCATATGGGGTGGGTGCTCTACTCCTTTGAGCCACAGGTGCCACCTGGTTAAATTTTTTAGCTCAGGAAATGTCCAAAACCAATTACAGAATCAATATCTCCTTTTCTGTAAGCTTGCCCTTCCTTCCTTCCTTCCTTCCTTCCTTCCTTCCTTCCTTCCTTCCTTCCTTCCTTCCTTCCTTCCTTCCTTCCTTCTCACTTTGTCACCTCAGGTAATGTGCTGTGGCATCACAGCTCACAGCAACCTTCCTCTTGGGCTCAAGTCATTCTCTTGCCTCAGCCTCCCGAGTAGCTAGGATTACAGGCGCCCACCACAATGCCCAGCTATTTTTCTCAACTCTAGCTCAGGCTGGTCTCAAACCTGTGAGCTCAGGCAATCGTCCACCTCAGCCAGAGTGCTGGGATTACTGGTGTGAGCCACCATGCCCGGCTAGCACCTTTTTTCTTAATAAACAAAATTTCCCCATTTCCTCACCTCTTCAGATTCAAACAGTATTTTGTGATCAGTTTGAATAATCTGAATGTATGTGTGTATTTTAAGCTGTTAAAATGAGTTTTTGATGGTCATATAAAAAATAATGCTAAAACAGAATAATTACATGTAACATACTATGGATGGGGAGGGGGGAAAATATGAGCTATGAATTTAAGAAGTTTAGTGATTTTAAAATTTTAATTTCCGAACTTCTTACAGAATAATGTAGTATAGCTCCTATTTCTTTCGTTTTAAGTAGGCGACAACTCCCCTATTCCTATTGGATGGCTCAGGGTTGCAGCTGAATTTCTGCACAAGCAGGTAGAATATTGCAGCTGTCTTTTCAGTAGTTGAGCAGCATCTTTTCTCCCAAAGAATCCCTTTACTTTCTTAATTTTTTCTTATCCCTTTAAAAGATAGTTATATAGAGAGGGTGCTAACAAATGTATACATATTTTAAGAAAATAAAAAACAGCACTAAAATAGTAATACTCAGGCTAGGCACCTGTAGGTCAAGTGGCTAAGGCGCCAGCCACATACACCAGAGCTGGTAGGTTTGAATCCTGGGTCTGCCAAACAATGACAACTACAACCAAAAAATAACCAGGTGTTGTGGCGGGTGCCTGTAGTCCCAGCTACTTGGGAGGCTGAGGAAAGAGAATCGCTTAAGCCCAGGAGTTGGAGGTTGCTGTGAGCTGTGATGCCACAGCCCTCTATCCAGGGTGACAGCTTGAGGCTCTGTTTCAAAAAACAAACAAACAAAATATATATATATAATACTCAATATATGCCAATAATGTTTGTTATCTTATCTGTTGTATCTCTGATAATTGCAGACATCAAACATGACAAGTATTATTTCATTTTAGTCTTGCTTATTTATTGTTTATTGTCTTATCATTTCCCTTTTCCCTGTGAATAATCTATGTGACTAGGCTCAGCTTGCCAATCGGAAACAGAAATTAGAGTCTGTGGAGCTTTCTACTCAATCAGAAATTCAGCACCTGAGCAGTAAGCTGGAACGGGCCAATGACACTATCTGTGCCAATGAGTTGGAAATAGAGCGCCTTACCATGAGGATCAATGACTTGGTTGGAAGCAATATGACTGTTCTGCAGGAGCAACGGCAAAAAGAAGAAAAATTGAGGGACTCTGAAAGACTATTAGAGGTGTGTTGTAAAATTACTGTATTTCGGGGAAGGTTTTTTTTTTTTGTGTGTGTGTGTTATAAGAAAGAATAATTAACTGAGAACTAGGTTCCAAAATCTGTTCTTTCTTCCTTACCCTGTAGTGGATGGATCAGATATTGATAACTTTGTTAATATTGTGACTATAATGTAAATTATAGTCTGACTCCCTGATTCCCTGGCTTCTTTTACTCATGAAAAAGAAAAATTGCAGTAATATCTTTTTTTTTTTATAGACTTTCGTAGGTTCTAAAGGAAGAAAAGAGAGAATTGAAGGAAAATTGTACTACTATCTTTTTTACAGGCTCTGAAGGAAGAAAATAGAGAATTGAAGTCAACTCTTCAGTCTCAAGAAAACTTCATCCGTGAGGCAAGAATGGTAAAGGAGAAGCTACAAGACAAACGGAAAGCACCTGACACTCAGCACACGGTAGAAGTCATAAGGTGTATTTAATCTTAAGTACTGTTCATCTTAGCCACTTGATGATTTAGCATTAAGCACCAGTTTCAGTATTGCATATTCATAATTTTATGTTTGATCATATTGTGGGTTTTCTTATTCAGTTCCAATTTCTGCATTAGGTTTTTAGACTGTTAAAAATTTTGTGTGGTTAGTTTTTTTCTGCCTCTGGTTTGGGTCCCTAAAAGAGACTCTAATGTTTAGAAAGTTATTGGTCACTTTGTACCCTGAAACTCCAAATATTAAGGGAATTATAATTAGGGAAATATAAACCAGCCTCCCTTTCCTGGTAGAATAGGTCACAGTTAGTAGCTGCTTAAGTCAATAACTACCCCTTTAAAAAACATTCCTAAAACTGATTTTATTTTTGTATATGAATTATTGCTATGAGAAGTTCATAGTGGAAAGTAGTAGAATGAGAGCTTGCTCCTTTTGCTTGATTTAAGTCTGTTTTATACTTTTATTCCTGCCAGAATTCTCCTATAACTTTCTCTTTTTTATTTTATAAAACCCATAAAAATCCTTTTTTAAAATTTCAAAATATTAAGGGAGGTACAGATGTTTTTATTATATGGATACCTCTTATAATGTTTAAGTCAGGGCTGATAGTGTGCCCATCACCCAAATAGTGTTCATTATACCTGATAGGTAGGTTTTTACCCCTCCGTCCCTTCTTTCCTTCCTTTCTTCCTTCCTTCCGATATTGAGGGGATACAATTTTTTTATTTTTGTTACTTGGATTGCTTTTGTGATGCTAGAGTCAGAGCTATAAGTGTGCCTATCATCCCAATAGTGTTCATTGTACCTGTTAGGCAGGGTTTCACCCTTCCCCCTATAATTTTTAGTTTTTTTGACCCAAGATATCAAGTGTCAGTGTAGCGATTTTGCCAATCTCTTATTTTTCTCTTGAAAAACAGGCAAATTTCAGTTAAGAAAGGAATAAATTTCTGCTTTTTTAAGATGCAACATCTCTTGACTCTTACTCTCCCATCCCAGAGTTCTTTTTTTTAAAGCAGGAGACAGACTAAAGAGTTCCAAAGAGTTTAGTTACCAAAAATGATTGAGAAAAAACAAACTGGTTGTATGTTGTTTTTGTTTGTAAAGATAAAAGGCCTTTAACAGTCATGCTGTGTCTTTCCATAGGCCACTGGAGGAGGAGTCTCAGACAGAAGAGAGGTACATCTCTCAGGGGCAGGAGGACTTAAACAATGAGCTCTCCCCATTGAATTTTACCAATTCTAGTGAAGAACTTCTGCAGGCAGAGGTGACTCGTCTCGAAGGCAGGTAGATAATTAAATATACATTTCAAAAACCTTTGAGTCTTTGGCTGTAGCTTAGCGGCTAGGGCTCCAGCCACATACACTGGAGCTAGTGGGTTCGAATCCAGCCTGGGCCTGCTAAACAACAAGGAGAACTAGAATCAAAAAATAGCTGGGCGTTGTGGCGGACGCCTGTAGTCCCGGCTACTTGGGAGGCTGAGGCAAGAGAATCGCTTAAGCTCAAGAGTTGGAGGTTGCTGTGAGCTGTGATGTTATGGCACTCTACTGGGCAACATAGTGAAACTCTGTCTCAAAACAAACAAAAAAACCTGTTGATCATCATATTGATAAAGTAAACTAATATAATCTTACAAAAAAAAAAAAAGGTTTTTTTCTAGCATCTACAAATGGCTTGACTTCTTATTTCATTGAATTAACAGAAACAATTATATGAACTTATTATAAATCTACCACCGGATCTACCAATCTGCTGCATCTGTACCCATGAGTTGTTACTGTGGATTTATGTTCCCAAGATCAGCCCTTGGACTGTTTCTGTAGTTATTTCTTTTATTTTGTATGGCATCAAATTCTTCCTCTCTGCTGAATCATTTCCATTGGTGTAAAATATGCTGTAATATCTCTTATTTTGGAAAAAACTTAAAACCCTTTTTTAATCCTATAATCCCTTTAAGTTGCTCCCACATTTCTCTACCCAGAGGTCCTCAAACTTTTTAAACAGGGCCAGTTCACTGTCCCTCAGACCGTTGGAGGGCCGGACTATAGTTTAAAAAAAAAACTGTGAACAAATTTCTATGCACACCGCACATATCTTATTTTGAAGTAAAAAACCAAAATGGGAACAAATACAATCACACTGCCTCATGTGGCCCGCAGGCCATAGTTTGAGGACCCCCACGTCTACTCTTTTTCGAACCAAATTCATCAGAAGAGTTATCTGTACTGTTGGTCTCTACTTCTTCGCCTTTTACCTGTTCAGAACCCCTTTCTGGATTTTTCTCCTTACCACCTCACTGAAACTGTTCTTGGAGAGGTCGGAGTGGATTCAGGGTGCTTTTTCTTTTTATTCTGTGTTGGTAGTGTTATTTCCTTGACTGTTGATTGGATCTTGACTAACACTGTACTAAGCTAACTTATATCATTGTCATACTTATAAACTGGTCTTTGTTCATCATACCTTTAAACTTTTTATTTTATTTTTTTTGAGACAGTATCTCACTATTTTGCCCTCAGTAGAGTACAGTGATGTCACAGCTCACAGCAACCTTTAACTCTTGGGCTTAAGCAATTCTCTTGCCTCAGCCTCCCAAGTAGCTGGGGCTACAGGCACCCGCCACAACGCCTGGCTATTTTTTTGTTATAGTTGTCATTACCGTTTGGCATCCCTAGGCTGGTTTTGAAACTACTAGCTCTGGTGTATGTGGCTGGCACCTGAGCTGCTGAGCTACAGGTTCCGAGCCAATAGGTTTTAGAATTTTTATTTTGTTTTACATATGTGATTATTTTTGTCATACAGTTTGGAATCTGTAAGTGCAACATGTAAACAGCTGAGTCATGAGCTAATGGAAAAATATGAAGAACTGAAGAAGATGGAAGGACATAACAATGAGTACAGAGCAGAGATCAAGAAGGTAAAAATCTGTATGCCTGGGATTGCAAAATTATATGTATTTATGGACTGAGCTATGGGTTGGGAGATTACAAGGGTCATTTCTAATGATGTATCAAAAGCACCATTTGATATTTAGGAGTGAAAGAGCAACTGGAATTGAAATCTGCTCCCCTGTGAGCTCTGTATCTTTATTTTAAACATGTTTTGATGAAAAGCTCTCTGAAAGTATATATTTTTTTACTTGTAAAAAGATATGAACTATTATTTAATATTTTCTTATTGATAAAAGATGGATATGATTATATATGCCTATTTCCATGGTGTGCCATGGTGTAGTTAATATCCTCATTGGTTACTGACATATGCAGAGCTGTTTGTATATATATTAATGGGCCTGAGCTATCCTACTTGTTGATTTGTATTTTTTTTTTTTTTTAATTACTTCTTTGAGATTAGCTCTTTCTTCCTTCGGTCTTTCTGTTTGCTTGTTTGTTTTTGCAGTTTTTGGCCAGGGCTGGGTTTGAACCTACCACCTCCGGCACATGGGGCTGGCGCCCTACTCCTTTGAGCTACAGGTGCTGCCCCCTCTTGTCTTTCTATTTGTTACTTATTATCTTCTTTAGACCAGGAGACCATAGAAGCAATATTTACAGACTTGCAACTAAAAAAAGAATAAAGGTCAAAGGTTCTATCCTTTAGTTAGTGTACATGGACTTTGATCCTAGTTCTTGACATTTGAATAATCCATTTCTTCCTGTTTTGAGATCTGATAAATGATTATAGTTATAACCACATGACCTTCAGTAAAGTACTAATTTTCTGCAGGTCTAATCTAGGAAAAATCATGTTTTGAGGTAAGGCAAACTTTATTTTATTAGCTATTAATATATTTTTCTATCTAAATGCTTTCTCTTGGCTCGGTGCTCATAGCACAGTGGTTATGGCTTTGGAATCACATGCACCGAGGCTGGTGGGTTCAGACCCAGCCCAGGCCAGCTAAACAACAATGACAACTGCTGCAACAACAACAACAATAACAAATAGCTGGGCGCCTGTAGTCCTAGCTACTTGTGAGGCTGAGGCAAGACAATCTCTTAAGCCCAAGAATTTAAAGTTGCTGTGAGCTGTGGTGCCATGGCACTGTGCTGAGGGCAACAAAGTAAGACTCTGTCTCAAAGAAATGCTTTCTCTTAACTTTTGGTATTTTCCCTTCTGCTTCATTGTAGTTGAAAGAACAGATTTTACAGACTGAACAAAGTTACAGTTCTGCACTAGAAGGAATGAAGATGGAAATTACCCAGCTAACTCGGGAGTTACATCAGCGAGATATTACTATTGCTTCTGCCAAAGGTTCTTCCTCAGACATGGAAAATCGACTCAAAGCAGAGATGAAAAAGGCAGAAGAAACAGCAGTTGAGCATAAGGTAGTACAGCCTGAACAAATACTCTTTTTGTTGGAGTTTGTTTTTGAAGATGGAATCTACTAAAGATACAATATCTACAATATTTAACTTAGTAAATTTTCTGGCCTCTTGGTTTGAGCTGAGTGTGTGCTGGTTAACGAGTAGTCTAATGTGGACTGGTGGGGCCGTGAGGTGGATATGGACAAGGCAAGTGCCTGTGCCAGTGGTGTGTGATGGGGGGCTAGAGGGCACCCCAAGGATACTGCATCTAGCCTCTTTGCTGCAGAGGCTGCTGAGAGGGCATCATAGCTCAGGTAGGAGCTGAAGATTGAATAGGAATGAGCTAGGTAATGGGGAGGAAAAGTTTTTCACACAAAAGAAAAGGACATGCAGAGGCCTCAGAGAGAGAGTGGGACATGCTCACTGGTTGAAACTGGAGTCCAAGTGGGTGAATGGAAGGGATGAGACTAGAAGGCAGGGACAGGCTCCTGAACGGCTGGGTGAAGGAGTGACTTTTAGTGTGACTTTGAGGTCAGTAGGAGTACAGTGCCTCGGTGGTCAACTGACCACTCAGGTGCTATCCCAGCAGTAAGATGGTGACCTAAGCTGTGGGAAAAGGAGGGAGAGGGAAATGGATGAACTCTGTAGACACTGAGGTGGTGAAATTGGCTAGATTTTGTATTTGATTAAGGAGGGAAGGTGAGATAAGCATGGTCAAGGAAAGATGTCATGTAGGATTTAAGCATGGGCAACTAATGGAAAATGGTGAAATAGAGAACAAGTTTGGGGGAAGTTGATGAATTTGTGTGAGTGATACACAGAGTAGGGAAGCTGGTGGAGGGGACATGGGGATTTGGTTGGAGTTAAAGGCTGTACTTTTATGTGGAAATTTTTTTTTAGACAGAGCCTTTGTTGTTCTTGGTAAAGTGCCGTGGTATCACAGCTCACTGCAAACTCAGATTCTTGGGCTCAAGCAGTTAGTTCTCTTGCTTAAGCCTCCCTATTAGCTGGGACTATGGCCCCCCACCACAACACTGGGCTATTTTTTTGTTTGTTTTGTTTTTAAGAGAGAGAGTCTCTAAAACTTCTGAACTCAAGCAGTTCATCTGCCTCAGCCTCCCAGAGTGCTAGGATTACAGGGGTGAGCTACCAGGCCTGGCCCTTTTATGTGGAAATATGTAATAGTCAATACCACAGAAAGCCCGGATTTCAAGATTAAAATCAGGATTAGTCATTAGCTATGGAAGTCCTTGCATGAAGCTGACATTTCAAACTTGAGAGACTTAGAGATTACAGTGAGAAAGAATAAAGGATAAAAAACAGTGACTCAAGCTAAATTTAGGACACTTCTTATTTAGGGTAAAAAGATATTGGAATGAAGCTCAAAAAAGTATCAGTGAAGAAGGAAAGCAATTTTTTCCTAACCAAGGAAGGCAGGAATCTTGTCAAGTAGGAATGGTCCAGCAGAAAAGCTAAGGAGAATGACTGAAAATAAGTTAGTATTTTGTGAAAGAAGTGCAGTTGCACCTGATACTGGAGGAAGAAGCCAAATGAGAGATTAACCCAGGATAGTGATTAGGGACTTACCAGTGAACTGAAGCTTTGCTGCTTGCTTTATCTGGTGCATGATCTTGGGATATTTTAATCACATGGATGTTGATTACCTTGAGAACACCTTTAAATGGTGTTCATATTGATGGTGCATATTGATTATATATATGTGTGTGTGTGCTTGTATATGAGAATGTAAGTTAGTCTAATGAAAATTACAAGTGGAAAAATTTTGTAGGATGTGTTTGATTTGTTTATATATATATATTTCTGCTTTTTCTTTTTCAGGAGATTTTGAATCAGCTGGAGTCACTCAAGTTAGAAAACCGACGTCTTTCTGAAGTAGTGATGAAGTTGGAATTGGGTTTACATGAGGTAGTATGCAGTAAATGCTATTATTGTACATATGTGTTCACGATACCTTTTTATTTTAAAGTATATTGTCTTCTAATGTACTTTTAATTATATTTCTTCAAGAAATTCATGTAATCAAATAGTTTAGAATTGTTAATGTACAAAGAATTTTAGGTGCTATAATGAGCATGAGGATGAATAAGATAAGATTCTTTTTTTTTAGTGTTGAGGACTCATTGAGGGTACAGAGAACCAGTTTACATTGATTGCATTTGTTAGGTAAAGTCTTCCTTTTATTTATTTTTTTTGAGATAAAGTCTCACTATGTCATCCTCGGTAGAGTGTTACGGTATCACAGCTCACAGCAACCTCCAACTCTTGGGCTTAAGTGATTCTCTTACCTCAGCCTCCCAAGTAGCTGGGACTACAGGCGCCCACCACAACACCTGGCTATTTTTTTGATGTTGTTGTTGCAGTTGTCATTGTTGTTTTAGCTGGCCTGAGCCAGGTTCGAACCTGCCAGTCTCAGTGTATGTGGCTGGCACCATAACCACTGTGCTGTGGGCGCCAAGCCAAGTTCCACTTATAATTGTGTCCTGCCTCCAAGAGGTGTGTCACACTGTTATCCTTCCAGCCTCCTCCCTCCTGCCATCTTTCCTCTGCCCTCTTCCCCCACTCCCCTCCATGTACTAGGTCATCAATTGTCCTCATATCAGAATCAAGTACAGTGGATTCTTGCTTCTCCATTCTTGTGATGCTTTACCAAGAAGAATGGGTTTCAGCTCCATCCAGGTTAATACAAAAGATGTAAAGTCTCCATCTTTTTTAGTGGCTGAGTAGTATTCCATGGTATTCATATACCACAGTTTGTTAATCCATTCCTGGATTAGTGGGCATTTAGGCTGTTTCCACATTTTGGCAATTTTAAATTGAGCTGTGATAAACAGTCTAGTGCAAATGTCCTTATGGTAAAACGATTTTCTTCTTTTGGGTAAATGTCCAGTAATGAGATTGCAGGATCAAATGACAGGTCTTGGGCTTATGCGATTCTCTTGTGCCTGCCACAATTCCCAGCTATTTTTGTTGTTGTTGTAGTTATCATTGTTATTTAGCAGGCCTGGGCTGGGTTCCATCTCGCCAGTCCTGGTGTATGTGGCTGGTGCTGTAATCACTGGGCAATGGGTGCCGAGCCTCATTTTCTTTATAGAGGTCCTTCACCTCTTTTTTAGGTATATTCCTAGGTACTGTATTTCATTTTTTTGAGGCTACTGTGAAGGGAATCATGTCCTCGATTAGCTTCTCTTCTTGGCGTTATTGGCATATAGAAAGGCTTCTGATTTATGGATATTGATTTTATATCCTGAGACATTACTATATTTTTTTTTGATCACTTCCTGGAGTCTTGTGGTTGAGTCTTTGGGGTTCTCTAAGTATAAGATCATATTGTTGGCAAACAGGGAGAGTTTGACTTCCTCTGGATGTTTGGATGCACTTTATTTCCTAGAACTTCCAGCACTATGTTGAATAGTAGTGGTGATAGAAGACAGCCTGGTCTGGTTCCAGTTCTAAGTGGAAAAGCTTTCAGTTTTACTCCATTCAGTATAATATTAGCTGTGGGTTTGTCGTAGATGGCTTCAATCAGATTAAGAAATGTGCCACCTATGCCTGTTTTCTTCAGAGATCTAATTAGAAAAGGATAGTGAATTTTATTGAATGCTTTTTCTGTATCTATTGAGAGGATCATATGGTCTTTGTTTTTGCTTCTGTTGATATGGTGAATTATGTTTATATACTTGTGTATGTTAAACCAGCCTTGCATCCCTGGGATAAAACCTACTTGATTGTGATGAATGATTTTTTTAATGTGTAGCAGTAATCTATTGGCTAGGATTTTATTGAGAATTTTTGAATCTATATTCATTAATGAAATTGGTCTGAAATTCTCCTTTTTAGTTGGGTCTTTTCCTGGTTTTGGTATCAAGGTGATATTTGCTTTGTAGAATGTGTTGGGGAAGATGTTTTCCTTCTCAGTTATTTTTTGTTTTAGCAGGCCCAGGCTGGGTTTGAACCCACCAACCCTGGAACACGTGGTCAGTGCCCTAATCGTTGCACTACGGGCACCTCCCCTCAGTTTTTTGGAATAATTTCTGCAGTATGGGTATAAGCTCTTCTTTGAAGGTTTGATAGCATTCTGGTGTGACACCATCTGGACCAGGGCTTGTTTTTGTTGGGAGATTTTTTAAATTATTTTTTTTTTTATGTCAATTCTTGAAATCGGTCTGTTCAAGAAATCTAGTTCTTCTTGATTAAGTTTCGGGAGAGGGTGATTCCAGGTATTTGTCCATTTTCTCCACATTGTCCAATTTCTGGGCATAGAATTTCTTGTAGTACTCAGAGATGATCTCATGTATCTCTGGGGCAGCATCTGTTGTTATTTCCCCTTTATTGTTCCTGATTGAGGCTATTAGAGATTTTACTTTTCTTTTTCTAGTTAATCTGGCAGAGGTTACTGATTTTATTTATTTTTTCAAAAACCAACTTTTTATTTTGCTTTTTCTGAATGTTTTTTTTTTGTGTGTGTGTGTGTGACAGAGTCTCAAGGTGTCACCCTGGGTAGAGTGCTGTGGCGTCACAGCTCACAGCAACCTCAAAATCATGGGCTTAAGTGATTCTCTTACCTTAGCCTCCCAAATAGCTGGGACTACAGGTGCCTGCCACACTGCCTGGCTATTTTGTTGTTGTTGTTGCAGTTGTCATTGTTTTTTGTTTCTTTTTTAGCTGGCCTGGTCTGGGTTTGAACCGGCCAGCCTCAGTGTATGTGTCCAGTGCCCTACCTACTGAACTACGAGCACCGCCTGAATAATTCTTTTGTTTTCAACTTTATTAATTTCTGATTTAATTTTAGTTATTTCTTTTCTTCTGATGGGTTTGGGATTAAATATTCTTTTTCCATTTCCATAAGATGGTTCATGAGTTTGTTGATGTTTTTCAAGTTTGTTGATCTCTCTCTATTTTTTTTTGAATGTAGGCATCTAATGTGATAAATTTATCTTTTAAGACAGCTTTGGCTTGGCACCTGTAGCACAGTGGTTACAGCGCCAGCAACATACACCCAGGCTGGTGGGTTTGAACCTAGACTGGGCCAACTAAGCAACAATGACAACTGCAACAGAAAAATAGCCAGGCATTGTGGTGGGCCTCTGTGGGCCCAGCTACTTGGGAGGCTGAGGCAAGATAATTACTTAAACCTAAGAGTTGGAGGTTGCTGTGAGCTGTGATGCCATAGCACTCTACCGAGGGTGATGTAGTGAGACTCTGTCTCAAAAAAAAAAAAAAAAACAAAGAAAAACAGAGACGGCTTTTGGGATGGTGCCTGTGGCTCAGTGAGTAGGGCACCAGCCCTATATACTGAGGGTGGGGATTCGAACCCAGCCCTGGCCAAACTGCAACAAAAAATTAGTCGGGCATTGTGGCGGGCACCTGTAGTCCCAGCTACTTGGGAGGCTGAGGCAAGAGAATCGCCTAAGTCCAAGAGCTGGAGGTTGCTGTATGCTATGATGCCACGGTACTCTACTGAGGGCAACAAAGTTAGACTGTGTCTCTTAAAAAAAAAAAGAGACTGCTTTTGCTGTATCTCACAGGTTTTGGTCACTTGTGTCTTCATTGTTTGAGGAATTCATTAATTTCCTGTTTTATTTTTTCCAGAACTCAACTATCATTCAGCATAAGGTTGTTTAATTTCCAAGTCTTTGTGTGGGGATGAACATTTTTGTTGGAGTTGAGTTTCACCTTTATTACCTTGAGAAATGCCTGAGAAATAATAAGGTGTAATTTCTATTCTTTTAATTTTGCTGAGGTTTGATTTGTATCCTAGGATGTGGTCAGTTTTGGAGTACGTACTATGGGGTGATGAGAAAAATGTATATTTCTTAGCTTTGGGGTGGTGTGTTCTGTATGTGTCTGTTGATCCCATTTGTTCTAGGGTTACATTTAAGTCATTGCATCTTTGTTAATTTATGTTTAGAGGATCTGTCCAGTTCTGTCAGAGTGTTGTTAAAGTCCCCAACTATTATGGTGTTATAGGATATCATACTCAGACCCATCAAGGTCTGTTTCATAAATCTGGGAGCATTTAAGTTGGGTGTTTAATAAATATTTAAAATAGAAATGTCTTCTTATTGAATTATACCTTTGACTAGTATAAAGTATCCATCTTTGTCTTTCTTAACTTTAGTTGCTTTAAATCCACTTATATCTGAAAATAAGATTGCAAGCACTCCTTTCTTCCGGTTTCCATTTGCTTCAAATACTGTTTTCCTTCCCTTAACCCTGAGTTTTGATTTGTCCTTCAAGGCAAGGTGTGTCTCCTGAAGACAGCATAGAGATGGCTTGTGTTGTTTTATCCAATCAGTCAGCCTGTGCCTCTTCAGTGGTCAGTTCAGTCCATTGACACTTATTGAGAGAATTAGTAAGTGTGGTGGAGTTTTGTTCATTTAATTTTGTGTAACTCTGTTGTGTAGATTTATCCTTTGGGTCATTGTGGAAGCTATGTTTTAACCTTTAGTTTCTGGGTGTGTTTACTTGCTGGTGGTCCATTGTGGTGGTCAGTGTTGTGAATAGGTCTGTGTATTTTCTGTAGAGCTGGTCTTGTGGCGAATTTCCTCAGTGCTTGTATATCTGCAAAAGATTTGATTTCTCCATCAATTTTGAAGCTTAGTTTAGCAGGATACAGAATGTGGAAGGTGGATGACCATGCTCTTCTGGCTTGGAAGGTTTCAGTTCCTGTCATCCTGATGGCTCTGCCTCTGTATGTCAGTTGGCACTTACTCTTGGATGCCTGCAGAACTTTTTATTTCCTCTTGACTTTGGACAAGTTCTTTACAATGTGTCTTGGAGAGGTTCTGTTAGGGTTGAGATGATCTGGGGTTCAATATCCATCTGAAAGGAGTGTGTCAGGGTCTTTAATAAAACTTGGGAAGTTTTCTTTTATGATGGTCTCCAGTAGGGATTCCATTCCTTTGGGACAATCTTCTTCCCCTTCAGGAATCCCTATTATTTTTATATTTGAATGCTTCACGGAGTCTTGTATTTCTCTCAGCGCTTGTTCTGCTTTCTCTCTCTTCGTTTTTGATACTTTTACTACCTGGGTTAACTCAAAAACTTTATCCTCTGGCTCTGAGGTTCTTTCTTCTCCGTGGTCTAACCTATTTTTGATTTTTTCTACTGCTTCTTTACATTTCCCAGCTGTCTCCTTCATTTCCTTAAGCTCCACTATATCCTTTCTATATTCTACATATCTCTTTTCTGACTTTTGGTTCTGTTTTTCCATTTTCTTGTTCATTCCTTTTATTGTCTTTAACATTAATATTGTCTATTATCATCTATATTTTAAATTCCCTTCCTGTCAAGTCCATTAATTCTTTATAGGTAGAGTCTTCTGCAGTAGCTTCCTCATGGAACTCCTTAGTGGAGTTCTGTGTTGGTTTTTCATATTGCCTGAATTTGAAAACAGGCAATTTTCTGTTGCTTCCTCCTCATGTGTTCTTTCTGCTTGTTCACCTCCTTGTCCTCTTTTTTATTTTTCACTGCCTCCTTTGTTTTAAATACAAGTGCTTGCTCTTGATGACAGTATGTTGCAATATGTCACTGAGACACCAGGTGGTGCAGTGAGGTTTTTTTTTTTTTTTTTTATTTTTTTTTTTATGAGACAGCACAACAGAAACCTTTATGATCCTCATTCCAAATTTAGTTGTCTTTAGTGATTGCCTGATTGTTTCCTTAGCATTCAGACCCTGCTGGGTTGGGATTTTAAAGCTCCCAAGAATCCTTTAGGGACAGGTCTCACAGTGCCCCCTAACTCCAGTTCTGTGGGGTGCAGGAGACCCCCAGCCTGTCCCAAGAGTGGAGTTCTGATCCCTGCAGGTGGAATTAAGATGGTCGTGCTTTAGGCCCCTGCTAAGACCTTCCCACAACCTTCCCACATTGGCAGCCCCCTGGCCACTGAGACCTTCCTGGTATGTCTGACTGCTTTGCCAGCCACCAGAACCTATGGCAAGTCCACTCCAACCATATTCAGATCTGGTTGTTGTATACTGTTCAAGTCCGCTCACTCTTCCAAGCTTTCCAAAGTGAAACTTCCCCCCAACAAGTGAAAACTCCAGAATGGCTTCCTCCCATCCATGACTTCTGTAGGAGGCCAGGTGATCCCAGCCAGTCGCAGTCACTTGCCTGATTCATCAGATTTCCACTGCTCTGGATCATACGCTGTATCCCGCTCACCGCCTCCTCGCTGTGCCCCCTGAGCTGTCTCTGGGTAAGGTGCTCGTGCCAGGTTGTGGCTGGGTTCTCTCTTTATCCCCAGTTGTTCTAGGAGAGATCAGCTGAACTTTCCTTCTGTTTCCTTTTTGTTCCAATCCTAAGATTCTTGCTTTTAAGAGATTGATCTAGTAGGGAGGGTAAGAAATGTATATGGTGCTGGGGTATAGTGACAGATACCTGTTAGGCAGGAGGTGCTTGAACCCTGAAGTTTGAGAGAAGCTTGGGCAGCACAGTGGGACCCCATCTTGGAAAGTAAAAAGAAATACATGTAAGCTTCTATGAAACCAGAGAAAACATGAATAGCCACAGTGAAAGAATGTGCAAAAAGCTAGAATCATACTTTAATTTAACTAGAAAAATGGGGGGCTATTTTTATAATCTTTCAGAAGGGTAACATTCTCTAAGCAATAAGAAGTCATAAAGGATTTTGCAACATAAAATGTGAAATTTCTGGATGGCAAAAGACCTCATTAAGAAAGACTAATAGGGAGAAGACAATGTATAAACAAAAGGTTAGCATGAAATATTAATATATAAAGATTTCCCATAAAATAATAAGGAAAGATAATCTAGTGGAAAAATAGGGAAATGACATAAATAGATAATTCATATAATTAATGCAAATATCCAGTAAACAAGCTGTTCAACCTTCATAATAATCAAACAACATAAATAGATTTTTCTTACAAATTGGCTTGATAATGACTTTTAAAAACTAATATGTAGCTAGCATTAGCTAGGATGTAGGGAAACAGGCTTGCTCATGCACTATTAATGAGAAAGTGAATTGATACAGCCTTTCTAGAGGACAATTTAGCAATATCCAGCAAACATATACATGCATATAGCCTCTTAATAACCCTGAGTCATGTGTATTTCTGATTTTGATAGTCATTGCTGAATTGTTCTTCAGTGTGGTCTTACCAGTTTACATTCCTAAAGAATCAGTCCTTTAAGAGGAAATATGCAGAAATGGTTATTCCAGTATTTTTTTACAAGATCCAAAATTTTGAAATATGTGAAATCTTTATTTAGGTAGTTAATTTGTGACACTCTATACTGTCAACTAGTATGCTATCATTTAAGATGGCATACGAAGACATTCATCTAATCTTGTTCCCTAGGCTGGTTATGGTGGCTCATGCCTGTAATCCTAGTGCTGTGGGAGGCCAAGGTGGATAGATTGCCTGAGCTCACAAGTTTGAGACCAGCCTGAGCAAGAGTGAGCCATTGTCTCTACTAAAAATTGAAAAACTAGCCCTGTATTGTTGTGGGCACCTCTAGTCCCAGCTACTTGGGAGGCTGAGACAAGAGCCTCAAACTCCTGGGTTGGGTTCGCTCAACCCAGGAGTTTGAGGTTGCTGTGAGCTATGATGCCACTGCATTCTACCCAGGGGGCAGAGTGAGACTCTGTCTCAAAATAAATAAATAAATAAAATAAAATAATCTTGTTCCCTCCCCAGATTCCTCTGAAAACATACTGAAGCTATATATATTTTTTAAGTACAAACATATAAGGATGAGAAAAACAAGAGAGGATACTAAACAGCTAAACATGTTATAAGGGGGAATATGGATGGATGGATGGATGACTAGGTAGATGAATTGTAGGTAACTTAATATTCTGTGATAAAGTCAGTACTAAGCTGGTATTGGAGAAATCTAAGAACTAGCCTGATTTACACCACAGATTCCTCAAAAGGCTCAGGATTCAGCAAGACGTGATTGAGAGACTTTTATTTTATGCAATGATTGCCTGTTCATATTTAAGAATTTAGAACTCTCAGGGGAGCGTAAGCCAGAATATGACCAGAGATTCTGTTTAGCTTAATTTCTCCTGGAACCACCATCTAATAGTGGTAAGTGTTCTTAGTACAGCCAGGTGTGTGCTTGCTACTTATTTATTTATTTGTTTATTTTTATTGTTAAATCATAGCTGTGTACATTAGTGCAATCGCCTGTACCCATTCTAAGATGCACCATAGATGTGGCTCCACCCATTACCCTCCCTCCACCAAAACCTCCCCCCTCCCTTCCCCTTCCTTGGGCTACTCAGTTTTGATATTTTC
>CAUYPK010157786.1:0-19672 GCA_963574355.1 Loris lydekkerianus
CATATAATCACAGGGGAGGGGTGGTTTCCTGGTACACATAGTCATGAGCATACTTGTTTTGCAACTATTGCTTATCATCTGCTTCAGGGTTCAGTTGAATCTGTAACTAAAATCTTTATAACCTTTTTTAGAGTCAGCTTAAAAAATTTTATTCTTACACTGTGATTTAATTCTTACACGTTTGTAGTGAAGGTGTTGGTATTGGTATTTTTCTCACTTGTAACTTCTTCCAAGATTTTCTTTCTTTGCTGTTTTTCTCCAGCTTGAATATAATATGGCTAGGTATGGGTTGTTGAGTATTTATACTGCTTGTTGTTCTCTGAGATTCCTGAATATATGCTTTGATTTCTATCATGGGGGATATTCTCAGTCATTCTTCTTCAGTCATTCCCATTACTGCTTCTGAAATTTTCCATGGTTCTTCAATGATATAGTGTTTTGTCTTTTTTGCTGTTTTTTCTCCTTTGCATTTCTGTTTTGTAAGGCTATAGTGACGTTTCCTCAAAATTAGAGGTTATTTCTTCAGATATTTTCACTGTACTGATAAGTCCTTAAGTGCAGTCTTCATTTCTGTTGTGGTGTACAAGTATTTTATTTCTTGCATTACCTTTAGATTCTTTGTTAGAATTTTTATGTCTCTGGTTAAATTACCTATTAGTTCTTGCATATTGTTCACTCTTCCTGATAGAAACCTTAGCATATTAATCAGGCTTCATTTAAATTTCTAGTCTGATAATTCCAACATCTCTTTTGTATTATCTGCATCTGCTTATGGTGCTGTCATTAGTTATTGAAGATGTTTTCTAAGTCTTTCAGTATATCTTGGAAGTTTTTGTTAATATCTGGATATGGCATATTGGGAAAAGGGAACTGAGGTAAATAATCCTTTGGTGTGAGGTTTTAGGTTTATCTGCTGGTTTTAGGCTGTTCACTTTTTTTTTTGGAGTTTTTGGCCGGGGCTGGGTTTGAACCTGCCACCTCTGGCATATGGGGCTGGCGCCCTACTCCATTGAGCCGCAGGCACTGCCCTGTTCACTATTTTTGATAGTTAGGTGTCAAATGGTAAAAATTTTGGCTAGGCTCCATGGCTCATGCCTATAATCCTTGCACGTTGGAAGGCTGAGGTGGGTGGACTGCTTGAGTTAAGGCGTTCAAGACCAGCCTGAGCAAGAGTGAAATGCCATCTCTACTAAAACTAGCCAGGTGTGTTGGCACAGGCCTGAGGAGGCTGAGGGAAAAGGAACACTCAAGCCCATGCATTTGAGATTTCTGTGAGCTGTGACACCATGGCACTTTACCAAGGGTGACAGAGTAAGACTCTGTCTACAAAAAAAAAGGTAAAAATTTAATAATTTCATGTGGTGTCTTTGGTTTTATCTTTTCTGTCATTCTGGGAATATTCTAGAGATTTCAAGTTTGAAATGTGCGGAAAGAAATAGTGGACTATTCTTTCATTTTAACTTTTTTAAAAAGATAGAGTCTTGCTCCGTTGTACAGGCTGGAGTGTAGTAACATAATTTTATCTCACTGCAACCTCAAATTCCTGGGCTCAAGTGATTTTCCTACCTCAGCCTCCCAAGTAGCTGGGACTACTATGCCCAGACATGGTGGCATATGCTTATACAACATACACAAACAGGGTAGACATAAAGTTCATGTACATGACATTTTAAATTGCACACAAACTTTATGGACACTATATATATATATATATATATATATATATATATATATATATATACACACACACACACACACAAACACAATATATATTTACACTATATATAGATGTGTCTACACATATATATATATATATATATACACACACACACAAACTTTATGGACACTATATATAGTGTGAAATTTAAAATGTCATGTAAATGAACTTTATGTCTACCCTGTGTGTGTATGTTGTAGGGATCTCTGCAAAACTTGCCCTTTCCCCTTTGGTCAGTTTGCTGAAAAGAGCAACTCACAGTTATGGTAGATTAATAAGAGAAAGCTTTATTTTAAAATACCATGCGCACAGGGGGAATCACAAGAATAATTTCCCAGTCTCAATAATGGTCAGTGACTTTTAAAGATGACTTTTAGAAGCGTGGGGGGAGAGTGGAAAGTATATGTGCAGCAAGTGGTTGCTGGGGGGGAAATGTGTGTAGATTGGTGGAAACAGAATGAATTGTAGATTAATTCTGAGATGGATCTCATGCTTCAAATGACCTTAGGGCCAGGTCTATTAGTATGCAATAAGAACGTCAGCAGCCTTTTCTGATTCTAAATCAGGGTATTCAGGTTTTATAGAGGAGAGGCCAATGCTTTCTGATCAAAAATGGCCTTTTAATTCAAAATATTCTTTATACCAAGAAATCATATTTTGGGGTGAAATTTCCTTAGCTCCTTATATCTATATCTGTATCTATATCTAATCTATATGTTTTTTTTCCTTAGCAATGGGGGTCTTGCTATGTTGCCCATGCTAGTCTTGAATTCTTGGCTTCAAGGGATCCTCCTACCCTACCTCAGAAAGTGCTAGGATTACAGGTGTGAGCCAGCACACCTGGCTGTATCCAGCTGTTTTTAATCAGAAGCGCCCCAGTGACACAGTGTTAAGCTGTGGGTGGAGGAGAAATGTGCCATGGTCTTATGATTTGGACACAGCTTTTTGATGAGCTGTATCCTTAAAGTGTGATTGATGTTCCATGGTTTGATAAGAAAGACATTCAGCCTAGGCACTTGTAGCTCAGTGTCTAGGGTGCCAGCCACATACACCTGAGCTGGCAGGTTCAAATCCAGCCTAGGCCTGCCAAACAACAATGACAACTACAACCAAAAAATAGCTGGATGTTGTGGTGGGCACCTGTAGTCCCAACTACTTGGGAGGCTGAGGCAAGAGAATCGCTTAAACCCAAGAGTTCAAGGTTGCTGTGAGTTGTGGTGGCACAGCACTCTACCAAGGGCAACAGCTTGAGACTCTATCTCCAAGAAAAAAAAAAAAAAAAAAGGAAAGACATTCAGTTTTTATGTGTGGCTCCTAGCACAGACCTCCTAAATCCTTGAATGTTATGTGCAAGAAGGGTGATAGAATCTATCATTTGTTGTGAAGATGTGACTCTTGGATCTCCAAAAGTTCAGGATGGGGATTAATAACCAGAAGATACTCTGCCTTGGACTTTTTTTTTTTTTTTTTTGAGACAGAGACTCACTTTGTTGCCCTCGGTAGAGTGCTGTAGTGTCATAGCTCACAGCAACCTCTAACTCTTGGGTTCAAGTGATTCTCTTGTCTCAGCCTTCCTAGTAGCTGGGACTACAGGTGCCTGCCACAATGCCCAGCTATTTTTTTTGTTGCAGTTTGGCTGGGGCCGGGTTCGAACTGCCATCCTCGGTATATGGGGCTGGTGCCCTACTCACTGAGCCACAGGTGCCACCTGATTTTTTTTTTTTTTTTGAGACAGATTCTTACTATGTCACCCTCAGTAGAGTGCTATGGTGTCACAGCTCACAGCAACCTTAATCTCTTGGGCTTAAATAATTCTCTTGCCTAAGTAGGTGGGACTACAGGCACCTGCCACAACATTCAGTTATATTTTTGTTGCAGTTGTCATTGTTGATTCTAGCTGGCCTGGGCCAGATTTGAACCCACCAGCCTTGGTGTGTGTGGCTGGCGCCCTACCCGCTGAGCTACGGGCGCCGCCCCTCTGAGAGCTATTCTAATGAATTATTGAACTATAAGGGGTATTGTGTGTATCCAACCTATTCTATTTGGCTGACCTGAAGTATATGTAGCCCCATTTTGTTGCTGGTGTCTGGTGTGGGGGCAGTCATGTGGGACTGAGCCCTTCACCTGTGGATTCTAACTCTAATTCCTGATATTTACTATTATAATTGACTTGAATTTTAGGACATGTAGTTAGTGTGAGAGAGTTGGAAATGTGGTGTGGGAAAGACACCACATATTTGATTTGGGAAGAGAAAAACACTTTAACCTTCACATGTGCTTCTCAGTCATACCTCCATGTCCATTAGGCTCTGGTAAAATCCTAGTTAGGCCATGTAGAAATAGATTCTTGTGAGGAAAGACCTTCTTGAGAAGAGCAGAGTGTTCTGGGGATATTACAAAATAGTTACAAAACTTTGCCCTATGACCTCAGTACTTTGATGAATCTAAGTTATTTAAGTTTGTTTTTTTACTTGTGTAGATGGAAATGACAGCTTCTAAGTGCCTTACTTGGTAGATCAGACATTGGAAGTCTCTCACAGCTTTAAAACCTCATTCTAGCTTTTCCTGCTTGTGCCCCACATCCAGAAGTGGAAGGAAGAAATGTTGGGTCAGACCTCAAGCCCTGCCTGTGTGCTTAAACTCACCCATCAGCCCACTCCCTAACCACAGGTAAATTCCCTAGCCAGGCTCCCTTTCTTGCTCTCTCAAGGCATTTCACAACTGCTTGAGTACCTTCCTTGATGTCCCTGAGATCTCAAGGATGTGAACAATAAACCCTTTCATGAGTATATCAAATTTTCTGAGGTCTAAGTTGCCATGCTTTATTTTTTATGCCTGAGTTCTAACTTCCCAATAACTTCTTAGGCCCATTAAATGTGACAAAGAAAAAAAAGGGAAAACTGAGCTTGTGATAAATATTATACAGACAAAATTAATACTTCTGCAAATAAATATATTCATTCAAGTAGTCATTCATTCAATTTGTATATTTTTATGGCCTGGAGTCCTTCAACTAGCCATGTGACTAGTGGCGTCTTGTTACACTTTCCGCAGAGTTCCTGGTCTTTGATGTTTTATGATGGGACTAGAAGAAAATTTTACGGTTCTTTTTTTTTTTTCTTTTAAGACACAGAGTCTCACTCTGTCACCCTTGGTAGAGTGCTGTGGCATCACAGCTCACAGCAACCTCCAGCTCTTGGGCTTAGGTGATTCTCTTGCCTCAGCCTCCCAAGTAGCTGGGACCATAGGCACCTGCCACAATAACCAGCTATTTTTTGTTGCCCTTTTGCTGGGGCCAGGTTTGAACCTGTCACCCTTTGTATTTGGGGCCGGCGCCCTACTCATTGAGCCACAGGTGTTGCCCAATTTTATAGTTCTTAAGGGTGTATGTATTTATTTATTAAAACCTCATCCAGATTTGATCCTGTGTATCTTGAAATGTTGAGTTATATAGTATGTAATAAGGTGGGAAGTGAAAGATTTTTCTCAAAAGGAATTGATTCATTTGTGTAATCTCTCTTTAGAGAATCTAAGGTGGTTTTGAGTCTATCTTCAGAGAACAATGAGGCTTCATGTGATCACAGTCATATAGAAGTCATCTTTGTACATTTATGATAGAGTTACATTTATGTGGAAGTGAGTATGGACAGAGTTCTGACAACCAAGTTGTACACTAAATATTTGGAGACCACAGAATTGTACATGAATTCTTTATGAATTGAGTATAGATCCTTAGTACTGCCAGACTCACCCATCTTCCTGTGTACTTATGTGGGATGTTTTAGGACTCAGTCTCTTTTGAGGATGTGGCTGTGAACTTCACCCAAGAGGAGTGGACTTTGCTGAATTCTTCACAGAAAACACTCTACAGAGATGTAATGTGTGAAACCTTTGATAACCTGGCCTGTATAGGTAAGGATAACAACATTTATCTGCTTAGTTAAGTAGGACATAAGTGTTTATTGGTCATCAACTGTGTTCCAAGATTTGAAATTTGGAAGGGGTGTACTTTGTTGAATATTGCAGATAGGATCAGTTAATCTTGGTCCTAGAATGTTACAATTTTCTATATTTTATAATGAGTTTTCTGGTTCTGCATTTTAGGGAAAAAATGGAAAGACCAGGGCATTGAAGATAACCACAAAAACCAGGGGAGAAATCTAAAGTGAGTTGTATTTACCAGAGTATTTTTGTGGTCCATGAGAGAATCTTAGTATTGCATGAAATTACAAAAAAACAAGCAAACAGGCTGAACACTGTGGCTCCTGCTTGTAATCTCAATATTTTGGGAGGTTAAGGTGGGAGGATTGTTTGAGGCCAAGAGTTCAAAACCAGCATGGATAACATAGCAAGACCCTGTCTCTACCAAGAAAAACAATTAGCTGGGTATGGTGATGAGAGGGTGAAGTGGAAGGATTCCTTGGGTCTAGGAGTTGGAAGTTGCAGTAAGCTGTGATTGGGTGACTGTACTCTGGCCTGGACAACTGAGTGAGACCATGTCTCTTAAAAAAGCAAGCAAAACAATAAGCACAGCTTCAAATTTATTCATGCTTAGAAATTTTCTTTTTTCTTTTTAGAGGCAGAGTCTCACTTTGTTGCCCTCGGTAGAGTGCTGTGGCATCACAGCTCACAGAAACGTTCTGCTCTTGGGCTTAGGCGATTCTCTTGTCTCAGCCTCCCGAGTAGCTGGGACCATAGGTGCCTGCCACAACACCTGGCTATTTTTTGTTGTAGTTTGGCCGGGGCCAAGTTTGAACCCATCACCATCGGTATATCTGGCTGGCGCCCTACTCACTGAGCCACAGGCACCGTCTGTGCTTAGAAGTAGTAATGTAATTCTAATACTTACTAATAAACACACAATTATTACTAAAAAAGCCATTAATAATGTGCTACTCACTTTTTTTCACAGAGGTCATATGGTTGAGAGATTCTGTAAAAGTAAAGAAGGTCTTCAATATATAAAAAGCACTAGCCAGATTCCAAATCTTATTATGAACAAGGAAACTTCTGCTGGAGTAGAACCATGTGAATGCAGGATGTGTGGGAAACTCTTCATGCATCATTCATTCCTTAATGAGCACATGAGATCTCACACTGGAAAGAAAGCAAATGAATATCAGGAATATGGAGAAAAGCCATATAAATGTAAAGAATGTGGGAAAACCTTCACTCGTTACCACAGCATTCGGATCCATGAAAGAATTCATACTGGAGAGAAACCCTATGAATGTAAGGAATGTGGGAAAGCATTCAGATTTCTCTTTTCCTTTCGAAGCCATGAAAGAATTCATACTGGAGAGACACCCTATGAATGTAAAGATTGTGGGAAAGCATTCAAATTTCTCAGTTCCTTACGAGACCATGAAAGAAATCACACTGGAGACAAACCCTACAAATGTAAACAGTGTGGAAAAGCCTTTAATCACATCCAACCTTTTCAAAGACATGAAAGGACTCACACTGGAGAGAAACCTTATGAATGTAAACAATGTGGTAAAGCTTTCAGTTGTCCGATGTATTTACGAAGTCATGAAAGAACTCATAGTGGAGAGAAACCCTATGAATGTAAAGAATGTGGGAAAGCCTTCTTTTTTCACTCAAACCATCGAAGACACATGATAACACATAGCAGAGTTCATCCTTATAAACTTAAGGAATGTGGAAAACTCTTCAAGTCTGATAATTTCTATGCAGTGCAAGAAAGAACTCATTTTGGAGACAAACCATATGAATGTAAACAATGCGGTAAAACCTTCATTTGTTCAAGTTATTTTCAAATACATGAAAGAACTCATACTGGAGAGAAAACTTATGAATGTAAACAATGTGGTAAAGCCTTCCTTTATTCCAATCACTTTCGAATGCATGAAAGAACTCATGCTGGAGAGAAACCCTATGAATGCAAACAATGTGGTAAATCCTTCATTTTTTTCAGTCATCTTCAAAGGCATGAAAGAACTCACACTGGAGAAAAACCCTATGAATGTAAGGAATGTGGTAAATTCTTCACTTGTGCAAGTTCTGTTCAAGTACATAAAAGAATTCATACTGGAGAGAAACCCTATGAATGTAAGGAATGTGGGAAAGCCTTCAGTTTTTCGAGATCCCTTCAAGTACATAAAAGATCTCACACTAGAGAGAAACCCTATGAATGTAAGGAATGTGGTAAATCCTTCAGTTATTCAAGATCTTTTCAGTTGCATGAAAGGACTCATACTAGAGAGAAGCCCTAAAAATGTAAATAATGATTGTTAGACTATCAGTTGTTCTAGTTCCTTTTGAATGTATGAGAGAACTCACACCAGAGAGAAATTATGTGAATGTAAACGATGCAAAAAGCCTTCAGTTGTCCTAATTCACTTCAATACATGACTCTTACTGCAGTGACATCTTTTTAAAATGTGGGAAAACCTTCCATTCTCCTAGGATTGTGTGAAAGGACTCTGGAGAGAAAACTTATGGAATTTAAAAAGTATGGGAAGGCCTTCATTTCACATAATCTTTTGAGGACACATGAGAATGTACACTGGAGAGAACCTTTATGAATTTAAACAATGTGGGTATTTTTTTTTTTTTTTTTTTACTCCAGTTCATTTTGAAACCATGAGACCACTCACACTGGAGGGCAACTTCTTGAATGTAATCTACATGAAAAGTCCTTCATATATATATACAACTTCTTTTTTCTACTTGGAGAGTCTGCTTAGGAAGAATGGAAGGACTGGGGAAGAAGGAGTTGGACCCAACAGTCCTTTCTTGGAACCTAGTCTATAGTTATGAAACAACTTTTAGCACAGTACTTGCTCTCAGTTCACACACATGACTGGATAGAAGTTAAGGGGGCTTCCAAAATCTTTGTGTTTAAACCAATTTCCTCTGTTGGATCTGTGGCAATGATGTGTTTCTGAAAGAAAAGTACATTCCACAGTCTTCCCCAAGTGAGATCAGCCTGGAAACTTCCTAATTTATTGGGTTCAGCAGCATGTCTTTCCAGTGCTGTCTCAAGGCCATTTCCAGCTCTCAGTTTCCTATCTCAAGCCTATGCTGTGTATTCTTACTGGGAAACATGTTTAATAATTCACTCCTGCCTCATATTGAAACATTTCTCTGTGGCAGCCTTAGGTGGCTCTGATGTGCAAGGGCTGAAGAAGCAGTAGCAGAAGCAACAGCAGAACCTGTGCCCCTTGACCATACAATATCCACTGTCCCAAGATCATCAGCTCTGCACCAACTACCACAGTCAGAATAGTCTCAAAACCACTAATGACATCCTTCTGTGTCTTAGCTATAGGACACACTGAAACCTCTTTAATTTTCCTAAGTTTCCTCCCCAAAGCTTTCTTTCATATTCCACTCTGAGATATTCAGTGGTGTACACATTGACTATGTTCTCAGCCCCCCTCACCTCAATGCATGCTGCATGTGTACTTCTTCAGGGCTAGTTTTGTAGCCTCTCCACCAAGACCAGCATCTACTGCTTTGGGGAGCAGTGCCAACCCTGCATAACTCCAGCCTGTGGTGTATAGGAAATGCTGGTGTCAGTTATACTTCACAGGCCAAGGTGGTGCCTTTCCTCACATTGCTCCTATTAGGAGAGGTTAACTAATCATCTGCCTTTTGGAGCCACTGAAGATTTCTCCCTTTTCTGAATTCCATAGGGGTAGTAGATGTTGTGCCCTTCCTTTGTCAGAGGCAGTGCCCTCTCTGTTTTGCAGAGCAAATGGGTGTCCTAGAAGGGAAGTGGTAGGATTAAGGGAAAAAGATCACTATCTGCTCTTTTTTTTTTTTGAGAGAATCTTACCATGTCACCCTTGGTAAAGTGCCGTGGTGTCACAGCTTACAGCAACCTCAAAAACTTGGGCTTAAACAATTCTCTTGCCTCAGCCTCCCGAGTAGCTGGGACTACAGGCACCTGCCACCGTGCCCAGCTATTTTTTGTTGCAGTTGTTGTTGTTTAGCTGGCCTTTTGTTCTAACCCACTACCCTCGGTGTATGTGGCTAGCACCCTAATGACTGTGCTACGGGTGCAGAACCACCATCTGCTCTTTTAACAATTTCCATTCTTTTTTTTTTTTTTTTTTTTTTTTGTAGAGACAGAGTCTCACTTTACTGCCCTCGGTGGAGTGCTGTGACGTCACAGGACTCACAGCAACCTCCAGCTCTTGGGCTTCTGTGATTCTCCTGCCTCAGCCTCCTGAGCAGCTGGGACTACAGGCGCCCGCCACAATGTCTGGCTATTTTTTGGTTGCAATTCCTCTGGGGCTGGGTTTGAACCCACCACCCTTGGTATATGGGGCCGGCACCCTACTCACTGAGCCACAGGCGCCTCCCCAATTTCCATTCTTTGTCTGGGTCTGGAAAGTGATCTTTCCCTGGTTCCCAAAAGCGATCTTTCTTTTGCATAGAGACCTATAGTCTGAGTTCCCTAGGCATCCACCCTCCCTCAGTAGCAGGTATGGGTCAGGCAGCAGCATCCAAAGCCTTTGTGTATATGGTGGGGCCCCACTGTAGCTGGGATTTCTCTCTGCCAAGTCCTTGATCTTGGGGATTCAAGGAGTGAATCCACTGATCACACAAATAAGTGAAAGGACAGATTTTTTTGTTTTATTTATTTTTTGTAGAGACAGAGTCTCACTTTATTGCACTTGGTAGAGTGCCATGGCATCACACAGCTCACAGGAACCTCCAACTTCTGGGCTTAGGCGATTCTCTTGCCTCAGCCTCCTGAGTAGCTGGGACTACAGGCACCCACTACAACACCCGGCTATTTTTTTGTTGCAATTTTGCCGGGGCCTGGTTTGAACCCACTACCCTCAGTATATGAGCCAGTGCCCTACCCACTGCCTGAAATGGGTGCCTGAAAAATGGGCACTGCCTGAAAGGACAGATTTTTATTGAAAGATACATGAGATATGTAAGTGAAAGAGGGGAACAAAAGCTCTGGCAGCAGCGTGGGAACCCTGAGTTGAAAGCCCATTTGGGCCTTGTGTCCAGAGGTTTAAATACTGCTTTTCTTATCCTGTGGGCAGAGGGGGTTTGAGGGAGGTAGAATGTATGTTTGGAACATGTCATAACCAGCCCGGGAGTCTGAGGTTGCTATGAGCTATGACACCACGGCTCTCTACCAGGGGCAACAAAGTGAGACTCTGCCTCAATAAATAAATAAATAAATAAATAAAACTGCTATTGGGCAAAAGCATGCAGTCCTTGCAGTCTCTGCCTGGGGCGAGGCAATAGAGTATGTGTGCCCTACTCTAGGAGGGGCAGCCCTGACCAGTCAGGCTGCTTTTTTTCATGACCTTGTTTAGGCCCAGATAATATGGCTTAGAAAGGGCCTGTTTAGGCCTAGAGATGGGGGTTTGTAATAAGACTGATTTTTGAGTTCACCCAGGCCTAGAAAATCAGGGAATCCCTAAGAAGGGGAACTCTGTGTCACCATAAGGCTGCTTTCAGCAAGGTTTGCCAGCACAGGTGGCCTTTGGAGGTGATGGCTACCAAAAAGTGTGCAATGGAAGGCACACTGCTGAGCCATGAGACGTGTGCCCTGGCTGCCCTTACTGAGCTCCCAGTGGAAAAGCAAGCTAAGGATCAAGTCATGTGGGGCACATTTCTGGAAACATGTAGAACAACTTGAGGGGGTGAGTCATTATTACTCAATCCATTGCAGGCCTACCCTTTTGTATTCTTGGGCTCCTGTTTTGTGCTCTTATGGGGACATGACGTTTGTAGTGTGCTCAGGAAGTGTGAAATCTCGTCACCATTAGAATGGGTTCAAGGAGCCATCTTTTGTGATTGGTTTGGGGACCAAGAGGCACCCTTCAGTCATACAAGATGGAGAAGAAAACAACTTACTCTTTGAAGATCTGATTTAGGTCTTTGATGAGAATTGCGTAGAATCCACTTATGTGTGCCTGAGTCCTAATATTCAATAAATATCAGCCCGTACTATGTAACAGGTTCTCTAATTGGTTTAGTGAACAGAGCTGTGCTAATATCTCTGTCCCTTTGATATTGATATTCAAGAAGACTAGAGAATACAAAAATATATTATGTATTATAGTGGTCATTCCTAAGAATTGAGGAACTTGCTCAGAATAGGCAGGGTCTGTCTCTGGGAGCATCTTTTAGTCTGGACTTTGTGAGTTTATGTGCCTGTATGTTTGGGTTTGTTCATCTGTAAAGTATAGTGACAAAATGTGATTTTTGTCTGTAGCTTTGTATGTGCTAATATGGATTATACATATTAATCTGGAATGTTTTAATTTTGCTTTATTGCCTAATTTTTCCAGGGGCACCTCTCTTACACATTGAGTAGAACTAGTCATAGCAGAGATCTTTGTTTTGTTTTTTATCTTATTGAAAATCTGTTTTATCACCAAGAATGATGATGTGGGTTGTTCATATATGGCTTTTAGTACCTTTTTTTTTACTGAAACTCACTCTGTGGCCCTGGGTACAGTGCCGTGGTGTCATAGCTCACAGCAACCTCAAACTCTTGGGCTCAAGTGATCCTCTTGCCTCAGCCTCTCAAGTACCTGGAAGTACAGGTGTGCACCACAATGCTTGGCTAGTTTTCTTTCTTTCTTTCTTTCTTTCTTTTTTTTTTTTTTCTATTATTAGTAGTGATGGTGTCTTGCTCTTGCTCAGGCTGGTCTCAAACCCCTGAGTTTAAGCAGCCCACTGGCCTTGGCCCCCCAGAGTGCTCAGAGGCATGAGTCACCATGCCTGACTTAGGAATAAGACTTTTCATACCCTTCTCTCTCTCTTTTTTTTAAGACAGAGTTTCCTCACTATGTCGCCTTCAGTAGAGTACTATAGCGTCACAGCTCATAGCAACCTCAAACTCTTGGGCTTAAGCTATTCTCTTGTCTCAGCCTCCCAAGTAGCTGGGACTGTAGGCCCCCACCACAACACCCAGCTATTTTTTGGTTGTAGTTATCATTGTTGTTTGGCAGGCCTGAGCCTGATTCGAACCTGGTGTATGTGGCTGGCACTCTAGCCTTTTCATACTCTTTTAAGTTTGTGTGTGCTGGATACCCATCAGTGTCAACATCAGAACCACAGCTTAGTTTTTCGGGTGAGCATTACAATTGGCATTCTCAGCAGGGTATTAGATAGTAATTACCACCCTCTGCGTCTGTCTTCTCTTGTTCTGAGTCGTTAACCTCCCCTGCTGCACCTTGAGCTGCTGCCTGCTGTGTTGCATTGTTGCATTGTTGAGGCTGAGCAAGCCTCCATTCTTTTAATTTTCTTCCAGAAATCCTCGGCAGTGAGAAGCATGAATGTGAGATTTGGGTCCTCCTTAAAGTGATCCTGGGTGAGGCATTTTCATCTGGACCTGTGTTTTAGAATGAAGCTGCAACTGATGCTAGGCATTGGCCTTGACCTATAGGGCTAGGGCTAGGGACTGGTGGTGAGATTATACCCTATGTGTGTTGGGGTCCCTTTGGTGTCATTCCTAAAAGAGCAGTCATTTGAAAAAGAGAAAAATGAGAGTGGGTGGGTGGTGTTCTTCAGTTGGTATCCTGAAGTTCACACTTACCAGGATCCTTAAGTACCTCTGCTGCTGTTGCCCCTGCCATCCTTGCCTCTGACTCAACAAAGACCCTGATCCTAGGTTATCAGGGACAACCCCCACGGCTTCCCTATAGTTTAGCAAAGGTGTTAATTCAAACCTGAACCAACCTAGTGTCCTTAAACCGTAAAGCTTCTGTTGTCATGCATCAAACCCTGATAGGGTTTGGATGTTGTCTGTCTCCACCAAAACTCAGGTTGAGATTTGATCTCCAGTATGGTGGTTTTAGGCCTGGTGGGAGGTGTTGGTATTGTGGGGAGAGTTCCCTCATGAAAGACTTTCTTCTGGTCTCACTGTAGTTAGTAAATTCTTGTTCTGGTAACATGATACTCTTGGGAATTGATTAGTTCCCACTAGTGGGTTGTTATGAAAGCAAAGTTCCTCATTTTGTTTGGTCCCTCTTTGCATATGCCTGCTTAGACTTGCCACCATCTTTTGATGCAGCACAAAAGCCCTCACCAGAAGGCAAGAAGAGGCTGGTCCCTGCTTGTACAGCCTGCAGAACTGTGGGTCAAATAAACCTCTATTCTTTTTAAACTACCCAGTCTCAGGTATTCTTTTATAGCCACACTAAAGGGATTAAAGCAGCCCTAACCTTGATAAAACTCATTTAAGAACCTCCAGAGGAAAAAACATCATAAGTAGAGGATAAAATAACATTATAGAGGACCCTCTTCTCTCTGAAGTATTTGTCAGTGACAAAAAAAAAAAAAAAAAAGTTAGAGGGAAGACACAAATCTGAAACAAAGGTCCATAAATTAAATCAATTGGAAATTGAATACTTAAAGTACTTGACAAAATTGGACACCTTTTCTTGATAAATGGCATTTAACTTAGAAGAAAACTTCCTGAAAATAAGGCAAGGATGTCCACTCTTACCACTTATGTTCAAAATACTGCTGCAAGTTGTAGCTAGAGAATTAAACAAGAAAAAAAATAAAAGGCATCTGTTTTGGACACGAAAATATAAAATTATGGTTTTGTAGATAATGAAATTTCTATTTAGAAATCCCTACTGATTTCAATTAAAAAAAAAAAAACTAGGCCGGGTGAGGTGGATCTCTCCTTTAATCCTAGCACTTTAGGAGGCCAAGGCAGGAGGATCTCTTGAGGCCAGGAGGTTTAGAGCAGCCTGAGGAAGGACAAGATCTTGTCTCTATAAAAAAAAAAAATAGAAAAATTGGCGAGGCATGGTGGCTTAGATTTATAATCCTAGCACTCTGGGAGGATGAGTGCCTGAGCTCGAGTTTGAGACCAGCCTGAGCAACAGGAAGACCCCATCTCTACTAAAAATAGAAAATTTAGCCAGGTTATCATGTTGGGCACCTGTAGTCCCACCTATTCGGGAAGCTGAGGCAAGAGGATCTCTTGAGTACAAGAGTTTGAGGTTGCTGTGAGCTATGATGTCACAGCATTCTAACCAGGATGACGGAGTCTCAAAGAAAGAAAAACAAACCCTAAACAATCTAAATGACCATCCACTCTGGAATGGATTAACAAACTATGGTATATGCATGCCATGGAACACTAGCCATAAAAAGATGGTGACTTCACATCTTTTGTATTAACCTGGATGGAGTTGAAACACATTCTTCTCAGTAAAGTATCACAAGAATGGAAAAGCAAATATCCAATGTACTCAATACTAATATGAAGCCAGTAAACAATCTAATTCATACCCACATAGGAGAAAGAGTCATTTCAGTTCACGTTGGGAGGAGGAGGAATAAAGGAGAGTAGGGTTGGGGTGCTCCCACTGAATGGGCACAATGTAGGGATGTATGGCACACCTTTTGGGTGCAGGACTTAACTATAAGAGGGACTCTAACAAATTCAAATCTTGTGACTTGGTTGTTTGTACCCTCACATTAACCTGAAATAAAATTAAAAAAAAAACAAATCAAATGAGAGGCAGCACCTGTGGCTCCGTGAGTAGGGCATCAGCCCCATATACTGAGAGTGGTGGGGTTCGAACCCGGCCCCGGCCAAACTGCAGTAAGAAAATAGCTGGGCTTTGTGGTGGGTGCCTATAGTCCCAGCTACTTGGGAGGCTGAGGCAAGAAAATCACCTAAGCCCAGGAGTTGTAGGTTGCTGTGAGCTGTGATGCCACAGAACTCTACCATGGGTGACAAAGTAATACTCTGTCTCTTAAAAACAAAAACAAAAAACATGAAAATTTAGCTGGGCATAGTTGTGTGGACATGTAGTCACAGATAGTTGGGAAACTGAGGTAGGAACATTGCTGGACTAGGAGTCAGAGGCTACAGTAAGCTATGATGTCACCACTGCATTCTAGACTACTCCAGGTGAAAGGTTGAGATCCCATCTTCAAACAAACAAAACCCTTATTTACTCCATATGAGATTTAAAACAATAAAAGTGGCTGGACATAGTGGCTTATACCTGTAATCCCATCGCTTTGGGAAACCAAGGGAGGAGGATCACTTGAGCCCAGAAGTTTGAGGCTTCTGTGAGTTAGCTGATGCCACTGCGTTCCTCTCTGGGGATCTGAGTGAGAACCCATCTCTTATATATATATAAATATATATATATATATAAAAGGACAAGCAACACAGGTCGTGTCACTTATAAAGCTCTATGATCTGGAGCAAATGACTTAACCTTTGTGACCCTCAGTGTCTCTTCTCTAAAATGGAAATAAGGGTACCTGTCTGTCATCTCAAGAGCTTGTGAGCATTATATAAGCTAATCTACATAGAAATACTGAAGAATGCCTGGTACCGAAGATGTGCCTTAAAACCACTTTTTTTTTGGCCGGGGCTGGGTATGAACCTGTTAAAACCACTTTTTATCACTGCCAAAATCACCACTGAAAAAAGAAAAACAACCACTTTTTATATGATATGACTGTAACAAAAGAATTACAGCTGGTGGAAGAAGATATACAGGATAAGTGTATTGCTGAGAAATTTTAAAATGGCCAATGGAGGAACTTAAATGTGGGAACTACAGCAGGATTGGGAGACTGGGCAGGGGGGAAAAGAGAGTGGGCTGTGAGTGAAATCCTGATCTACCTACACAGAAAATCTGCACCTGAGGAATCCATTCACCAGTTGGTAAGTTGAGGGAGAGAAACCATTCAGAAGCATGGAGGCACCCTGAGACAGAGTCCAAGACTTCAATAAAAGGTGCTCTGCACAAGCTCTGTTTTATTTTTTATTTATTTATTTATTTTTGAGACAGAATGTCATTACGTCGCCCTCGGTAGAGTGCCGTGACGTCATAGCTCACAGAAACCTCCAACTCTTGGGCTTAAGCGATTCTCTTGCCTCAGCCTCCCAGGTAGTTGGGACTACAGGCGCCCACCACAATGCCCAAGAACAACAACAACAACAAAAAAAAAACAACAAAAATAGCCAGGCATTGTGGTGGGTGCCTGTAGTCCCAACTACCTGTGAGGCTGAGGCAAGAGAATCGCTTAAGCCCAAGAGTTGGAGGTTTCTGTGAGCTGTGGCATCACGGCACTCTACCCAGGGCAAGGTAATGACATTCTGTCTCAAAAAAAAAAAAAAAAAAAGAAAGAAAGGAAAAAAAAAAAAAGAAAACAAGTTCTTCTCAAGGAGGATAGTCAGAATCCATCAATTGCTTAAGAAGCCAAAGTTGGGGCAGCACCTGTGGCTCAAAGGAGTAAGGTGCCGGCCCCATATCCCAGAGGTGGTGGGTTCAAACCCAGCCCCAGTCACAAAAAAACTGCAAAAAAAAAAAAAAAAAAAAGAAGCCAAAGTTACCAGAATGCCATTTTTATGCACCAGAAGATTCCCATTTAGAGAAAGAACCACTGAAAAACTTTCCAGATGATGTTAATCCAGTTACCAAAGAAAAACAGAGACCTGGAACCTACAAAAATGCAGAAAATAGGAACAAGAGGGACACTGTTGATTTTTTTTTTTTTTTGAGACAGAGTTTTACCCTGTCACCCTCAATAAAGTACTCTGCCATCATAGCTCACAGCAACCTCAAACTCCTGGGCTCAAGTGATCCTCTTGCCTCAGCTTCCCAAGTAGCTGGAACTGCAGGTGCCTGCCACAATGTCCAGCTATTTTTAGAGACAGGGTCTCATGTTTGCTCAGGCTAGTCTTGAATCCTTGAGCTCAGGCAACAGTCCCATCTCGTCTTCCCAGAGTTCCAGGATTACAGACATGAGCCACCATGCCCGTCCTGGACATTCTTAGTTTTAAAGCCATATATATGTATTTATATATGTACTATATTAATATATATATTTATATATGTAATATATATGTATATTTTTAGAGACAGAGTCTCACTTTATCACCCTTGGTAGAGTGCTGTGGTGTCACAGCTCACAGGAACCTCTAACTCCTGGGCTTAGGTGATTCTCTTGCCTCAGCCTCCCAAGTATCTGGGACTACAGGCACCTGCCACAATGCCTGGCTATTTTTTTTGTTGCAATTCGGCTGGGGCTGGGTTTGAACCCACCAGTCTTGGTATATGGGGCCTGCACCCTACTCACTGAGCCACAGGTGCTGCCCTAAGTCACATATTTTTTAATCTCAGTATTTTCTGAATATGTACAACTGAATTCTGATATTTTTCATTATATCCTTTAAGTCATGTAATTTCCATACCGTGTTTAGAAATAATATATATGACATTGTTATGCCCAGATCACGAAGTCCCCAAAGACCACCAGGGAGCTGATTCTGATGCAAAAGCAAAAGAGCCGTTTTATTGCAAGCTTGAGCTTGGGCTCCCAGGGACTCCACTACAATGGATCCAAGCCATTAGCCCTGAGCTCTGTAACAGGGGTATTTTATAGTGTAGTACAGCAAAGTGGGCTTATACAATTTAAACAAAGGGACTGCTTCTGGATTGGCTGCCACTGGTCCTGCTATATGGTTCACTCCAGAAGGTGGTTTCTGATTGGAGGCCGATGACTCAAGGTGAAAAACCGGCGACTCACAGTGACTCATCAGTTTTGAACAAAATGGCTGACAAAATGGCTGAATCCTTAAGATGGTGTCGGTCTGGTTCTCTCATTCCCCCCTCTACTTGTAAATTGAAGGGCCCAATCATGGGCCCTATCCTGACATCTGCATCTCCATCATTTCTTGTTCTGCTAAGGGCTGGTATTGGTCTTTAAGAACTAACAATTGTACAGCTCCTACACGATCTCTTACAAATGTAATGAGCCTGTTGATAATACAGGGGCCTATGGTTAGGAGTAACAGTAATATCACCAAAGGTCCAGCTAATGCCGATATTAGCATTGTTAATCAGGGGGACCAATTGAACAGGGATTCATACCAGCTCTGACCATTTTCTTTGTCTAGTTTGCGTTGGCACAGGCTTTCTCGGACAAGAGCCATAGACTCTTTCATGACTCCTGAATGATCAGCTTCGAAACAACATTCCCCCTAGGGCGGCACACAGCCCTCCTTGTTGAAGGAACAGCAAGTCCAGTCCCCTCTGGTTCTGTAAGACTACTTCGGAAAGGGAAGTTAAGGATTCTTAGAGGAGAGTAATAGATTTTTCTAATTGCTGAATATTCAGATCAATTGCATCTTGGAGGGCACCATAGTTCTTATCCTGGAGGACTAGGGCAGACACTCCAGTCCCGGCCCCCGCTATTCCTAGCCCTAATAAAGTGGCAATAGTGAGAGCTGTAATTACCTCCCACTTTCTGCATGGGCTGGGCTCAAGGTGCCTGAAAATCTCTGAAGTATAGTACTTTCTTCATGACAGATTATTTTTGGTATCAGCTGCACAATGACACAGTAATCATTATTCTGATTTAAGATCCCCGCAAGTACACAGGGGGCCAGACCTGTCAAGCAGGCCCACCAAGCATTACTTGAAGGTATCAAATACCCGGTTCCATTCCATGGAACTGTGACATTACATAGGTGCTGGTGGGATTCAGGTACTGTCCCAATACACACTCCCTTACCTAACTACTGTTTGGACAGTGAGTTTAGGGTGGCTCTGATGCCACTGGCAGGTTGATGCTTCACCAGTCGAATACTGTCCAAGGATAGCAACAGCTTCATAATAAGGGGGCTTTACACTAAGACAGAGCGAACAGGTTGCTGTCAGATCCGGCCTGGTCAGATTTAATACCTGATATGTACTGGTGAGCAGTTCCCATGTGGGGTCTAGGTATGCAAATTGGCTTCTACTGGAATTGGACAGCGATGGGGACATCGCAGGGGCACGGGTTATTGATCTAGAGGAGGGGTGGCGAACAAGTTCGACACAAAGAGCCAAAATTTTAAACTGTGAGAGTCAGAGAGCCACACCACGCAGTGACCTGCCAAAACAGACAAACACTCACACAAAAGCATATAATTTTAACAATAATATGTTAAACACATAATATAACATGCTCAGTCAG
>CAUYPK010157788.1:0-12127 GCA_963574355.1 Loris lydekkerianus
TTCACATGAAGGCTATAACCCAACTATAGCACAAGACTATGGGGAAAGGGCCAAGGAAGGGGAAGGGAGGGGGGAGGTTTTGGTGGAGGGAGGGTAATGGGTGGGGCCACATCCATGGTGCATCTTAGAATGGGTACAGGCGATTGCACTAATGTACACAGCTATGATTTAACAATAAAAAAAAAAGTAAAGGAAAAAAAAAAATAGCTGGTCATTGTGGGGGCACCCGTAGTCTCAGCTACTTGGGAGGCTGAGGTAAGAGAATTGCTTAAGCTCAAGAGTCTGAGGTTGCTGTGAGCTGTGACACCATGGCACCCTATCGAGGGGACATGGTGAGACTTTGTCTCTAAATAAATAAATAAATAAATAGATAGATAGATAGATAGATAGATAAATAAATAAAATAGAAAGCCCAAGTTTATTTCCATCAGATGTGGGCTTTGGCAATCAGATAAGCAAATAAACAAACACAGAATTAAAAACCGCAATAAGGGCAATACATTTGTCCGCAGGTGTTTGTTGAGTGTCTTCTGTGTGCCTGGCACCATTACTGGTACTACAGATAACTAAAACGGAAATCCCTGCATGTGTGGAGGTGACACTGTAAAGTGGTGAGACCACAAAATAGAGAATAAAGAATAGAATAGGAAAGCAAAATAGAGTGTATGTCAGTTGATGACACGTTCTGTGGAATGTGACTCCCGTCTCAGAGCAGACAGACCTGTTAGGTACCACCTCGGCCAGAACAGACAGACCTGTTAGGTACCACCTTGGCCAAAGGAGCAGCAATGCATGCTGTTGTCATCTGACTTGCTGTCGGGAGCAGGGAGCATCACCTTGGACGGATCTTCACTCAGACCCATAACCTCAGACTAATCTTGAGAAAACAGCAGCCAATCCTCAAATTGAGGAATGTTCAGCAAAATACTTGTCCGATCCTCCTGAAAGCATCGAGTCATGAATGGAGGAAATCCTGAGGAATTGTCACAGATCAGTGATGAAATGCAATGTAGTATCCAGGAAGGGGTCTTGGAACAGAAAAGGGAATTTAGTGGGGAGCTGGTGAAATCCAAGGAAGTCTGGGCTGTCCCAATGAACACCTTTTACCTTTGATAAATACACCATGATAATGTGAGATGTTTCCATTCCCTTCAGGAGAAGCTGGGAGACATGTTTATGGAAACTTTCTCCTGTCTTTACAATTTTTCCATCTTAAAATAAAAAGTTTTTTTAGATAAAATGTCCCAACAAAACAAAGCAATGGAGGGAACAGGTTGGGAATCACAAAGGAAGATACCAGGGGACTTCCTACAGCTGGGACACCAGGAGGGTCTCTCTGAGATGGTGGCATTGAAGCTGAGCCCTGGGAGACAGGCCAGAGTGGACTGGGAAAAAAGTGAGTGTGGACATCCTGAGCAAAGTCCTAGAGCTGGGAGGGGTGTGTGCGCTTCACAACATTGAGAGAGGGGGTGTGTGGCTGGGGCCGTCAAGGGAAGGAGGGGGTGGAGAGGGAGGCTTACCCCTTCACTGGCCACCAGGACACTGTGAGGGGTGCGGGAGCAGGGGTGATAATAACAACAGGTGGCACTTGGAGGCCACATCCTCCACACCAGGCCCTGCTCTGAGCCCTTTGCATGTGTGGACTCAGTTCATGAAGAGGTGACCTGAGAGGCACCTGTGGCAGAGGGCTGGGAACAGTAAACAGGTGACATCACTGGCTCTCCCCAACTTCCCATAGAGCCACTCCACAGCACTGACCACCCTTCTCTAGACAACAAAGGTGGGAGTGAGGGACACCACAGTGGCAATAGGCACAGTCACAGGAGCTGGGTCCCTTGGCTCCTGGGGAGAATCTAATCCAGAGAATCCTCCATGTTGCCAATAGTGATTTCTGTGAAGAGTGTGGAGTGCAGATAACAAAATGCTCCTGCACAGGCCGCATGGCTGTTCACACGTGAGCTCACTTATGACTCACCCGCAGGCATGCAGCCTCCCGGAGTGCTGTGGCCACTCAGTCACTAACACAACTGCCGCCTCTGGCAGAACTCAGAGCTGAGCACTTGTCTATCACTTCCCTTACATGAACTCATTCAGCCTTCTTGATGCCGCACTGAGGTGGTCCCTGTCACTGTCCCACTGGACGCAGGAAGGATCCGAGACTCAGGGCATCTCCAGAGTAGAAGCCTCTTCGAGAGAGGCTGCTCTGAACTGCATGGATCTGGTCAGGATAATCAAAGTAAATAAATATTCCTTATCTGGACCCTTCACATATATTAGGGGGTCAGGCTGGTCGGGTGGGGGCTTGAAGGATGGCTAGGTAGTGTGGGGATGAAGGAATGTGCAACATGAGATGGCGTCTCTGCCGACCAGTGTCCTAAGCCCTGTGACCACGAGGGGACACCCTCGTGCCCACCTCTCCCCACACAGATTGGGAACAATTATGATGAACACAGGAAACCAGGCAAAGCAAGAGGCTGGGACCTCTGACACTCCTGCGGTCACATTTCTCACACTCTGATTGTGAGATCAGAGTGTGAGATTGGAATGCTTATTAAAAATACATGTTCCTGGCCTTGACCCAGGGAATCAAAATGTCTGACAGGGTCCTGTGGGCTCCCCCTGGGATTTGAATGCGCACGCAGATTTTTGATTTTTTGCTGCTTACAGTACAAGAGGGGAAGGAAGGCTATCTAAGTCAGTGTCCTCCAGCCCACACACCCAGGCCCCAGGAATTCCACGCCCCTAGCCTGTGTGCCTGAGAGTAGCCCTCATGTTCTACACTGAACAGGCCAGCGGCTCTCTGCTGTTTGAGTATTATTTCAGTCAACCCCTGCAGGGCATCACCCAGGTAACAAACACACAGACCCCGTGGTGTCTCCTGCTCATGCCCACTCTGATTCTTTGTGCTTTACAGGTCCTCAGGCCACTGCTCAAGGTTCCTTGGGCATTGGAATGGGGTCCTATTGAACATACACACCCAGTGAAGCGTGAATTTCATGCAGTGAATAACTTTTTAGCAAATCCACCTGCCCCACGAATTTCAAGGTACCTTTGATTGCTAAATCTGGTGATCGCATCTGTAAGGAACAGGGATGAGTGAAAAGCCGCCCTCCCAGTGGCCAGAAACCTGCAGCTGTCCCTGCAAGATGAGGGCAGGACACAGGACAGCAGCAAGGCTGGTCACTAGGTGGCAGTGGGAGTCAGGCTGGGGTCAGAGAAGGGTCAGTGCCACAGGAAGGACGCTGGGAGGCTTCATGCCCTGAAGTGTAACGAAGGGTTGACTCAGAGGCATGGGGAGACCCCGTAGTCCCTCCTCTCACCCGTCTGACTTCCCCAGCTGCCCTGGGTGTGTATAGGGGCAGGAAGGCTGGGGGACCCGCAGCTGGGCCTTCCACAAGAGCCGGCCAGGGTCTCACTCTTTCATTTGGGCAAGAGTCCAGTGGTATCATCATAGCTCACTGAGGCCCTAAACTCCTGGGCCCAAGCGATCCTCCTGTCCCAAATAGCTGGAACACACACACAACACCCAGCTAACGAACCACAGAATTAGGCACATCAGTGCTTAGCCAGTATATGCTCCTCCCACAGGTCTCGTTGACCTTGGTGGCATCGTGGAGGTCCTGTGCTCATGGAGATGAACAGCTCTTGAACAGTTTACTGCAGGCTGCTTTGGGTTTGCCAGAGGATCACACTTTGCATTTGGCAATGGAGTGCACTGACTCTTTCACTGACTTCTCAGTTCTGCAAAGGGAAAGCTGGTTATTCATTGGCGGCAACCCCATTTCTTAAGGATCCTTTAGAGGAACGAAGGAAACAAGATGGAGCGATGATGATAATGAAAGAAGTAAACAAAAAGCCATTTGCCTACAGATATCGGAGGACCCTGCTTTGAGTTTTGTGAGGATTAATTGGAACAACAGGCAAACGTTCTTCCAATGGCGTCTTGGCACAGGATGATGAGGAGGTGAGCTATGGGTGACTTTGACTTCTTCTGAATACAAGCGTTCCCCAGGTTATGAACGAGATAGGTTCTGTAGGCTTGTTCTTAAGTTGAAATTGTATGTAAGTTGCAACAAGCACATTTACCTATTACCTTTCGAAGCCTCCATTTGTAAATGTGAGTCATGCACCACCTGGATGTTTATAATTTGGGGACTTATTGTAATAGTCTCCATTCTTTTTCTTTGTTTTTGAGACAGAGTCTCAATCTGTCACCCTGAGTAGAGGGCCGTGGTGTCACAGCTCACAGCAACCTCAAACTCTTGGGCTTAAGCGATTCTCTTGCCTCAGCCTCCCAAGTAGCTGGGACTACAGGCACCTGCCACAGCGCCCAGCTGTTTTTTGGTTGCAGTTGTCATTGTTGCTTGGTGGGCCATGGCTGCATTCGAACCCACCAGCTCCGGTGTATGTGGCTGGCACCCTAGCCACTTGAGCCACAGGTGCCAAGCCATAGTCTCCATTTTTAACTGCTAGTTGGACCTAAGTCAAATGTTGGTAACTCAGGGACTACCTGTGATTCCTGAGAGGGCATCTCTAGTGCCTATGTGGTAGGACATTGTCACAAGTTCCAAACCAGCTTTGAGGCTTTAGCTAAACTTGTGAGAGAGAACACGCTCTGCTGAGAGTGCACTGGATCAAACGGGGTCCCCTCAAGATTCTCTAGAACCTCAGAATGTGATATTTAGAAATAGGGTCTTTGCTAGTGAAATTACAATAGCTAAGTTAGGTGAACATCCTGAATTAAAGTAGGTCCCATATCCAATAACTGGCATCCTTAGCAGACGAGGGAATGCAGAAGGAGCAGAGCCACAGCCATGTGACTACAGAGGTGGGGACTGGAGGAAAGCCAAGGTTTGCCACAACTGCTAGGGCTAGAAGAGAGGCATGGAACAGGTTCCTCCCTAGAGCCTGCAGAGAGCGCATCAACAAATTTGTGGTCATGTCTATAAAATGACCAGAATATTGTCGCCTAAGAATCCAGTAGAGTAAGTACTCTCACAGTAGGTTTTTAATTTAAAACAAAAAAAATAGGTGGACTGATTGCATACATGAATGGCAGGGGGAGGGGGCATTTCTTTTTCATTTTGCACAGAGGGAAGGAGTTGAGGCTCACAGGTTAAAGTGTCTGTGAGACTTTTTCCAGTTAGTAAGTTAGTAAGAGGCCAGGCCTGAGCTGGTCCTTGTTTACCAGGGATTCTCAGATTAGCATGGAAGCTGGAAGGCAATTCGAAATAGAAGTTGATGATGGAAAGCAGCAGTGGCTACTTCCCAAAGGAAAAAGGACAACACGGAGAAGGAAGGGCCAACAAACAGCACTAAACAGAACCAGAAATTCTCTCTGCTCTTGGCAAATATGTCTTCAGGCACCTCCTAATCCACAGGGGAGACAGCCAAGGGACAGGCTGTACCGAAGAGAATTTTCAAATCCTGCTTTAAATCTGCAGCCAGCACCTCTCCCCAACAACCACAAAACCAGATCAGCACAAAACCAGCCTTACAGCAGCCTGGGTGTTGGGCAAAAGCAGGCTGTTGATTTCATCCTTTCCAACTGTTACTGGAGTCCACTGGCCAGGACACAGCAGACCTCTCTGGGTTCTCTGAAACTGCTATTGTCCGTACCTCACTTCTTCCTCCTAAGAATTCTTTAAGGAGTTATGATTGACCAGAGAGGTTCAGAGAGGTGAAGTAACTGGCCTAAAGTCCCCCAGCAAGTAGATGTGGCTGAGCCATAGTGCCAAAGAAGCCTGGCATGGTGATTTCCTCCCCGTGACCCCTGCCTCACTGGCAGGAACCAGCCTTTGTTGTCTCCCCTTCCCCAGGGAGGTGGGGCTCCCTCTTGTTTGGGCTCCTGCTGGCCCCCTGCTTAAGCCCCAGAAGTACAGCCTTCTCCATTTATAGCGCCAGCCCAAGTGTGGACGCAACCCTTTTCCAGAGGTTTGCCTTAGCCCATTTGTGTCTAGTCAGCATTTAGAATCTAAACTAGCACCACGGAGGTAATAACTGTGCAAAACAGCAAACTGCACCCCAACAATCAAGCCTGAAAAACCCAAGCTTCTGATTGACTCTACATGTATCCAGGTGACTGTAGGTTGGAACAGTTAAGAGTAACTGTCCCTGGGATCATGTTCCTGCTTGTCCCAGGTCCTGGGGCTGAGCACACTGAATGTACATCTTTCTTCTCTCCACAATTTAAGGCAGACACTGAGCTACACTCAGGTCCCAAAGGCTGGTGCCAGCCCCCTCTTCTATCTTCATTTGCTCTTTCCATCAGATTCCTGACCCTTTGAAGTAGTCTCCCAGGGACCTTAGCCCTGACCTTGTCAAAGCCAAGGTGAACCTTCCCACTCACCTTGGGCTGCCCACCAGGGTCCACTTTAAGTCAGTAGAATGTGTCCATACAGGGTCAAAGAGGAGAGTAGTAACTGGTGGGACACAGCTCCCCTTCAGCTGAGACCCTGCCCATATAAAGAAAACAACCTTCTCTACACAGATCCACAGACAACCCACGCCTTAAAAAAAAAAAAAAAAAAAAAAAAAAAAGCACTGACTTTAAAACCACTAAGATCGCTATTTTCTCTACCATGTTTAAGGTTGGAAATGTCTTCCTTTTTGTTTTTCGTTTTTTAAAGAAAGTACATGGAAAGGTGGTAAGAATCTTGAACTGGGCATTAGATTGGTTTTCCTGAGCTTCCACAGCTTTACCATTTAACAGTTGGGAGTACTTGGGAAAACCAAATGATTAGATGTCAGTTTTTTCCTCCTACCTAACCCCTCTTCCTGGAAGCTGCCATGGACCAAACCTTGGTAAGAAAACTTAAGGTGAAAAAAGCAAAGAGGCAGTCACTTCTGGCAATGCCAGAACATTAACAATCTGGTCCGTCTGTGAATCTGAAGGCCTGTGGAACATTCAGCACTTGTTCTGGCCCCACCCGAAGCAGAGTCTGATGACACTAAATAAGTGAATGACCACCTGACAGCCTTCCAGGAGGCTAGGAGAATAGGGGGGAGGTGGAGGAAAGGGAGCAGAGGGGTTCACAGGATTAAGAGGTCATGGGGAGTGGAGAATGTAGAACAAGTCCCAGATGGCCTTGGCTGACCCAGCTCTCCTTCCTCCCACTCTTAGTTCTCAGGATGACTGTAGAATATGAGAGAATCCAGTGCTCTGAGATAAGGAGGGACCATTCAGAACAATTTGAGCTTCGTCCTTGTCCTTTCTAAAATAAGCTGTCGTGCAACACTTGTATTCCGTGATCCCAGTAGCTCCTGGGATATAAAACCCAAGGTGCTTGTGAGGTCCTTGGTTACAGTGCAAAGTGAGACATGTGCACACAAAGACTTCATTCCATCCATCCTGGAGCTTTCACCACAGATCCTAGGCTGCTATTGACTCTTTCTACCTATCAGAGAGCAATGAAGTTGATGTGTGTGACTTGTGCAAGTGTTCTAGCTCATCAGACTCATACTCTGGCAACTGGGTTTTGTGCAACCCCCCCCTTCCATATCTAGGAAACTAAACAGAAATTAACAAGGTGTTTTGAGTCCTCCCCTAGGAGTGAGACAGGTACACAGAATTGGGGAGGTCTCTGTATTCTTCTTGACAGATAGGAGAAAGAGAAGATTCCAATCAGGAAAGGATACCCTGCAATTTCAAATAGGGCAGGATGGAGTCTAGAGTTGCGATGGGAGTGACAAAATTCACTCAAATTCTAAATCTCTGGAGGCAACGCGTGGGCCAGCAGCTTGTCTGTGAGCCTGAACTAAAAGGGTGGGCGCATTTGTTCACTTTTCTGGACTCTACTTGTATCTGATCCCCTCACAGTAAAACTGCCTAGGGACATCATACAGGCCCACTGGCCAGATCCAGTCCACAAACCATTCTTATCTATATCTACAAGTTAAGAATGGCTTTATACATTTTTAAAATATTATAAAGAAGGAGGAGGAAGTAGAGGGAGAAGAGGAGATAGAGACCACACAGAGCCTTCAGTGTGAAATATTTACTAACTGGTCCCTTACAGAAAAAGCTTGCAGACCCCGTATTTCAGGCCTGTTTCCCTTCCATGAAGGGCACTGCCCCCAAACTGCAGAGCTGACGCCACCCCAAGAGTATTTGTTTAGTTTGCTGCTGGCTGCTCAGTGCACATGGTAAATATGCATGTACACCTTTGTAAATATTCATGCTATAAAGGAAGAAACGAATGGATGATGTATAGGAAAGCACTTGGTAACCTATAAATTTCATGTGTAGGAAGGATAAAAATAATTCTGTTTAAAAATCACTGCAGAGCTGCGCTCGTAGCTGAGTGGGTAGGACGCCAGCCACAGACACCGAGGTTGGCGGATTCGAACTTGGCCCAGGTCAGCTAAAACAACAATGGCAACAACAACAAAATACCTGGACATTGTGGCAGGCACCTGTAGTTCCGGCTACTTGGGAGGCTGAGGCAAGAGAATCGCTTAAGCCGAAGAGTCTGAGGTTGCTGTTAGCTGTGACACCACAGCACTCTACCCAGGGCGCGAGGCCTGAGACTCTGTCTCAAAAAATAAATAATAAATAAATATTCACCACACTTTGTTATTCTGGTAAAGAAGCTGGACTCTGCCCTTGGACAACCCCTTGATGTGTTCTGAGAGAGCTCAGTTTGAAGCCTTATACAGAAGCAGGCAAATCTCAGCCCTGGGAGCTGGAAGCAGAGGAGAAATCCAAATGATTTCTCCCTCACAGAGGGAGATATGCTGTCCTGCTTAGCCTCCTTCGCTTAGCAGTGCTTCTTAGACCCACAGGCGTACACAAATCAAATGGGGATGCTATGAGTATGCAGAGTCTGAATTGGTGGGCCCGGGCTCTGTCCTAAGAATTTGCATTTTTAACCAGCTCCCCTATGCTATGGCTGAAGCTGGTGGTCTCTGAACCACACTTTAAGTGCAGCAAAGGTGTCACAGTTCTCTTTCTCATGGACAGTAACATCTCTTCAGATGCCAGTATGCTCTTAATTTCCTTTTGGCTTCCTGTCCATGGAACTTGGAAATATAGAGGGGGTACCCTGCATTCTGCTGAGAGCGTATTCTCAAGCGACTGCTGACTTGGGAGGCAGACATGCTCTAGCAATCCTGCAGCCTAGCAGCTACTAGGGACATTGGGACAGGGGACTACTCCAACGAGGAGGAGCAGTGGATCTGGAAAAGTGCGACCTGGTATTAGCTTTGCTTTTTGTGTCATAATTCCCTGTGGCCCATCAGGGCCTAGAGTTCACTGTGACATGTGTAGTCCTTGTATTAGCACTGCTTGCAGAAGCAAAGGAAGGGCCTGTACCAGTCCTGGGGTGAAGGAAACCAAGGAAGACTATAAGAGATGGCCAGAGGTGGGGTGCATGTGACCTGGCAGCATCCATGTGACAAGTGGCACCCAGGACATAACAGCCCTGCCAGCATCCTCAGTAGTACCTGCGGAGAGTAGAGAAGGATCTGCTCCACATTGGACTAAAAGTCAGTTCATTTTCAAAGAAAATGATGAAACTGGGTGTGGTGGCACATGCCTATAATCTCAGTTACTTGGAAGGATCACTTAAAGCCAAAAATTTGAGGTTGCGGTGAGCTATAGTGCACCACTGCACCCCAGCCCAGATGAAAGAGTGAGACGCGGTTGCTTGAAAAAGAAAATAAAAAACAAAACAAACAAGGAAAGAAAACAATGGCTCTCCTGAGGCTGGAAAACTTGGGAACACTCAGGTAACTTGCTGGGGCAAGATGATTAGTCATCTCCAGCGTTCATTCTCTTCTCTCTCATGTTAATAGAACCCCAGATTTTTAGCTGGGATGTGACTACACGATGTTCAATGTGGATTGCATTGCACAGCCTCCCTTGCATCTGGGCATGATTATGTGGCCAACCTCTGGTCAAAAAACCTAAGTAGGAATAATACCAGCCACATTTAGGTCCTTCCTTTTGAAGGAAAAGGGTGTGCCCTGCCCTGCCCTGCCCCTGTGGCCCTATGGCAGTTAGCCATCTTAGTTCAGGCCAAGGGACAACTAGGGATGGTAGAGTGACAGGGCAGAGTGGCTGGTTCCCAACTAAGTGCACGCACTGTATCAACCCACTGCCTCCAACTGGAGTTGCATTCAGGCTTGTTTCAGCTATCATTTCTTCAGGATTCTTTGCAACTTAAAAGTATATATTCAATTCGGAAAATACTTAGAGACTGAAAGAACGTAACTCTTCATTTAAGGAACAATGGGACCAAATGCGTATTGGTCATCTTAACACCTTACAGTCAACCAATATTTATTAAGTACTCTAAGGACACAGCCCTATCTATAACAGGCAGCCAGACTGTGTCCCAGCAGAGCTAAAATTTAGTATCACATCACTTAATTTTTTTTAACTCTTCTATCAGGGAACTGTTGTGGTTTGTCTGTGGTTTTTGTCTGTTCATTTGTTTTTTGAGACAGAGTCTCACTCTGTCATGTGGGCTAGAGTGAAATGGTGTTATCAGTTGCCTCCTGCAACCTCCAGCTTCTCAGCTCAAGTGATCCTCCTGCCTCAGCCTGCTGAGTAGCTGGGTCTACAGTTGACTGCCATCACACCCAGTTAATTTTTTTAGTTTTTTTGTAGAGATGAGGTCTTGCTATGTTGGCCAGGTTGGCCTCAAGCAATCCTTCTGCCTCCGACTCCCAAAGTGCAGGAATCACAGATGTGAGCCACCATGCCTAGCTAGGAAACTGTTACTATCTGCATCTCAGGCATGAGGACATTAAGGCTTGGGGACTTCCCATGATTTGCATGAGGTAACACATTGGGCATTCAGGTCAGGCCTACCTCACACCAGAGCTAGAACTACCTCATGAGTCCAGTGATTTCCAAACCTTTCTCCATCATGGATTGGGGGGGATGTGACCATGGGGAATTAAGGGGAAGTTTTTCCCATGATTGAAGAAAGGCTAGGGACTAACTAAGAGAGAGAGCTAAGGAGACCGAAGGAGCGCTGAGGTCAGGGATGAGGAACAACCAGGCATTGGGAGAACAAACAGCAGAGGCTCCACAGGACAAAGGCCAAATCACAGGAGGCCCCCGAAGACAAGTGAGTCTCCTAACATTGTGCACCCCAAACCTCTCCCTCTTCCTCTCTAGATGAAACTCTGGGAAGGGGACCAGGGGCCCTGCAGACAAACCCCCAATCTCTGGGAATGGGGGAAATTCTCTCTAGGATGCAGGTCAAAATGCAAATTGAGCTACAGGAAAATAAAGAGTCCTATATTTTTCAAATATATGTTAGTTTCTGTATGGAGATTCATATCACATTCGCAGTCAAAGAAAAGCGACTTAGAAATACACTAAAATGTTAACTGGGGCCCTTTCTGAGTGGTAGCATGCTGGGGGATATTTCTCAATGTTCTTCTTTATATTTTCTGGGTTTTTCCAGATGAGTATTGAATAAACAGAAAGAAAAACTGACATGGGTTTTGGTTTCTGTTTTACTTTCTAAGGAACAAAGGTTTTTGGTTTCTGTTTTACTTTCTAAGGAACAAAAATCAGAGCTATTTCCATAACTAGGTTGTTTAACCAGATCTAATACATCCATGTCCTTTCAGTTTCGAATTACCATGTGGCCATTTCTCAGCTAAGAATAAAACACGTAGTTTTCCTGAACAACATTTCCCAAGCAGGCAGAGGAGCCCTTGGCAGGGATAAATAAACTGTAGCTATCCCGAACATCCCGCAGCATTCTAGGCAGGTGGCTTTGAAATCTACCAGCTACATTCAGCTCTATGAGGTAGGTCATCTATGACGCTTTAAATACTGGGAGCAATCCATTCATGGATCGATGGGCACTTGGGCTTTTTCTACGACTTAGCAATTATGAATTGGGCTGCGATAAACATTCTGGTACAAATATCTTTGTTATCATGTGATCCACGAATGGATTAATAAGTTGTATATGTACACCATGGAATATTATGCAGCCTTAAAGAAAGATGGAGACTTTATCTCTTTCATGTTTATATGGATGGAGCTGGAACATATTCTTAGTAAAGTATCTCAAGAATAGAAGGAAAAGTATCCAATGTAATCAGCCCTACTATGAAACTAATTTATGACTTTCACATGAAAGCTATAGCCCAGTTATAA
>CAUYPK010157789.1:0-48341 GCA_963574355.1 Loris lydekkerianus
ACAAGTCCACAGTGATCAAAACAGCATGGTATTGGCACAAACATCGAGACATAGACATACGGAATAGAGTAGACAATGAAGAGACGAAACCAGTCTCTACTTGCCATGTGATTTTGATAAACCAAACAAAAACATACATTGAAGATTAACTCTTCAGTTATTTCTGGCCTGTGGTATTATTAATAAAGATAGGCTAGGTAATGCTATTATAATTAAATAAACCCTGAGGTCCCAAATGGTCTAAAAGACAACTGCTCAACTCAGAATGATGCATGTGTCCTTACAATTATTTGATTAGAATGTATCAGATGATATTTAATAATAAGTTGGGAGCAAAAATTATAACTTTCATGGAAGGAGAGCAAACTAAACACTCACGGATGTTAACAGTCGTCACCCATGAGGTACATTACTAAACATTACTCCACAGTCAGTTGATTCTTTCAATTCTGCATTGTTTCCCATTAAGCATGAGTTCCTGTGAAGAAAAACAAAAGTCCATGTTGTCATTATTTCTTCACAGGTATTGTATTCAAACTTGGATATATTTTTTGTGAATCCAATAATAGCTATGTTACCTCTACCTAAAATATGCATTTAGGTGTTTAGACAAAGTGAGTATATATTAAGTCCCTTTGATTACAAAATATTGATTTTTTTTTTTTTTTTAAAGAAATTTCCATCACTGACTTAGTGATGCCTGACTTAATGAAATGATGGCAGGACCATGGTTGGAGAGGTCAATTGGATGCATGAAAATGTGGTGGCAGATGGTGACATGGCGTGTGGGAGATAGAGTAGTGTAGGGGGGAACACACAAATAGAAATAAAAAGATTAACTATAGGTGACAGCTGCTGGTGAGGGAGTTGACAGATTTTCTTTCTGGTGTCCAAGACTTTCACCACACTTGCTTTAGAAATAGAAAATGTGAAACCAGTCTTGGCACTTCTGATCTGTTTTGGCATTACCCCAGAGGCCTTGCAGTATTGTGATCAGTACAATAGGCCAATAATTGATCTTTTGAAGTAGTTTACAATTCTTAGAACGACTGTGAACTGAGTCCTGTTGTCCTCTTTTCTTTCATCTCTTTACATAATTTTTAAAGAAAAACTCAAATCTGTCAACAAGAAGGAAGCAATGTTGAGAGTTTTAAGTTGCATTTAATTGCAGTCTTATAATAATCCATTGTTACACATACTATGAAGTTTATTGAATGTTGTCAGAACTGACATCATTTAATAGCAACAATACTATTTATAGTATTAATATTTACAAATTCCCTAAAACAGTCTGTGGCGCCTAGTAAGATATAGTGTTTGTTAAATATATAAAATTTTATAAAATGTTTGTTGGTATTACCTTTCTTAAATTACAAGTAACTGTGGGTCTATCAAGTGAAAACAAAGGAACTTTCCATAACTATTAGCTGTTTATGATAAAGTTCTAAATTTTTTGAAAAACAATTTAAGTAAATAATATTATTCAAGTTAATTAGGCTTTCATATAGATTTGCAATGTAGAGGAGAACAATAGCTCACAGCAGAGAAACAGAAAGTGTATACAAGCAGAATAAGATGACAATAAAAAGATTTAAGATTTTATATCCCTTTTAATTTTTATATGGTTTGAAATCTTTAGTGTTTAGAAAGCTTTGAGATTTCCTGGAATTAAGAAAAGGAAAGGAAAAAGGTACAGCATAAATAACTGATGATAGAATATTTATCTGGAGAGAAAGGGCTGTTTATTTGTCTAAATACAGAAATGCTCCTAGCTTCCCTCCACTCACTATCAACCTTGACAAATTTTTGGGCTTAGAAAATGTAAATAGGAAATAAAATTATGAAGTGAGAGAGGTTGCATGGGAGGTGATTCAATTTTCTGGACTAAAGTCTCCTAAAAATTTTCCGTGTTATTATGTATTACAGTAAATGCAGATTCAAATGACAGTGTCATTTTTACTTAGGAGTCTTGCTGTAGTTTGGTAGAAAAATACTTGTACCCTAGGACATTAGAAACAGAGAGTGATATTTTGATGTTAAATATAATAAGTTAAGGTGGCTCCAAAAAGTCACATGAATAGAAATGTCAGAGGTGAAAGAACTCAGTTATCCTCCAAGACTTTACTATCTCTTAGAGGCAATGTAAATGCTACAGAGTGTAGTTGAATTATAGAGGAGTAAAAATACGTATTTATTCCTCAATATAATGACCAATATTCTTTTTGGTGAATAACTCACTAGTTGACGCCTACATTGTACAGTGAAATGCACATTGGAGGGTAAGTAGACCATCGATATAAGTGATGACTGTATCTTTGTGATATTTTACTTTAGCAATATTATGATCCAAACTCCCACTTTTTAGTCATGGTGCTTCAAAGTCATTACAATCTCCTTTATAGTGTTCTATTTTCCACAGATAGCCTTCTTTCCCTCTTTTTAATTTATTGTGCATAATGTGTAGATACTCTGGCATGGTTCTACTGAATATACTATAGCAACAAAGATAAATTATTTCCTTAAAACTGAGAGAGCCACTCACTGAATGGGAAAACATTACACCTGAGTTTTTCAAGAGCAGCCATATTCAGTAGAAAGAATGTTAAGATGTACACAGAGAAAGTGCAGGTATCTTAAAGCTTTCTGACCCTTCTTAGTTATGACACTCTATTTTACAATTTGTTTTCTTCTGATATGTTTTTTCTACTATTTTAATTAAATAATCATTGAGGGTATCTACTTAGCATTTTTCACCTTCACTGGGCTGTAAGGTTCAGTGTCTATCTTATTGATCACTCTATTCTGATTACCTAGAATATTATTTAACTGATCAACTCTCACTTTGCACACACGAATAATAGGATATAAAAATATATCTTTTATTGGCAAATATCATAGAATTAAAGTTCAGAGTGCGGAGTTCTGGAATCCAACAAACCTATTTTCATTTTTTTATATGGCAATGAGTAATTGTGCTGTGAACCTGATAAATTCTCTAGAATCTCCAGTAAAGAATTTGTTTCAGATGCTGTATTTTTCATCCCAGAATTTCAGTTTTTGATTTTGGAGAGTTCTTTCTCATAGATTTTTTCTTACAGATACTGGCTTATCTGTTCCAGCATCTGGGTTATTTTAAGGTTGTTGCCCATTGATTTCCCAGGCCTAGGAAATACATCAAATTGACCAGGCCTGGGATAAGCCTCAAGTGCAAGGTGAGGGAGACAAAGGCCCGCGGAGACACGGCGCTCCTGGAGGAGCTGGCAACCTGGAGGTGTACCCTGAGCAGTTGTCCAGCCCCTGGGGCCACTGGAGCCTCCTGCGCCCACTCAGCTGCACAACCCTGCAACCCACTGGGTCCCGCACCCTCAGCACCCTCAGGGCTGACTGGTCAGGTCCTACCCTCAGCTCCGGCTGAGCTGCTAGGGCGCCACCCCCGTACCAGTGTCTGGTTCTTTTTTATTTTTGTGTATCTTCCAGAAGTTTTTAATTACACCAGCGTATTTTGCTATGTATAATGTGCAGTTTTTTTGCTCAAATTTTTGAGTGAAAATAAAGAAGTGCATTATATATGGGTCGTATGTCTTGGGAACAGGGGAGGGGGGGGACCCCAGTGCCCTCCCCGGCTGCAGTGCCCACCCTCCCACCTGGACCAGGCAGTGCACGGGGTTCCAGTCCAGAAGGATCCAGTCTGGGGGGATCTGGAACAGGCTCGCAGAGTGCCGCAGTCCTGGGAGAGAGCAGTGGCCCAGCTGGCAAGGCTGGCGCAGACACTGAGTGGGGGGCTAAGGCCCCGGGCCGGGCCTTGGGGAGGGGTCACCGGCTGCTCAGGCCCCAGTGACCCTCCGGCCCAGGACAGAACTTCCTAAGAAGCTCTCACCCTATCAGCCATGGGTATGGCCATCTCCACCACTGCCCTTGGAGTGGGAGGTGGAAAGGGCGCCCAGGAGGGAGGGAAAGGGGCAGCCGCAGGAGGGCAGTGCGAGCATTAGCCTTCCCCAGAAGTGTCTCTCCCGCCCAGGGCTGACTATTTTCTCCAGGGTGTTTTTCTGAAAGTTTGGGCCAAGAATGGGGGTGTACACTGTACACGGTATAGCATTATACACAGCAAAATATGGTGTATTTTGAAGATTGTGAACAATACATTGCACAGACTCTGGGACTGTTATTTTTATCAGAGGAATATTGAGGCTTTATTTATTTTACTAGACTGTTATCTTGGGTGAATTCAAAACTCCAAACGATATTGTCTGTAGGGTGCTGGGTGCCAAAATTAGTTGGCCTGTTTAAAGTCTGCCCCATTAATTTGTAGTGCTGAGATCAACTACTGAGTTGGGAGAAATTTAAATGCAGAACTTGGGGCCAACTCTCTGTGAGTTTCTTTTTTGTACAATTTCATGTGGTGGTACCCCTGATATTTGTCCTCTAATTTCTAAAGTCATTAAGATTGTCCGTTCCATCCAAGTTTTGGCTGCCTGTCATGGGGAATAGGTGAAGGCTTCCTTTAGGCAAAAAGTGATACAAATAGAAAAATCATTTAGGGCCACTCCCTTCTTCCAAATATTGATCTTGATCCAGGTTCCTCTGGTTTTAGGTGACACTTCAATGCCATCAGATCATGCTTCTTCTTTTTTTTTATGTTTTGTTTTAGAGTTTATAATCTACAGAAGTGTGAAACGACCAAGTTACTCCACCATTACCAATGCCTGAAACCTACTCCCTCGACCTTCTAATAATTACTGTCAACATTTGCTAGAAACGAAGAGGAGAATAGTAATCATAATCCCTACATAAGTTGTGGAAATCTTTGATTTAAATGATACATAACAATTGTGCAGCACTATGTGACCAAATGATGAGTGGTATATTGAGTGTCTGGGACACTGAGATGTGGTAAAAGCAATAATAATAGTATGTGACTGAGAACTAAATGAAAAAATATGTAGCACTTTAAAAGTAGTAGTGTATTATGTTCTCAGGGTGGCGTAATTTGATGAATATTTGGATGATAAGAAAAACTTTAAATTGAAGTTTATATTCCTTCTCTAGATACTTGCTTTTTTTCTGGAAATCAAACCCATTCAGATATAAGTTTTAGTGTGCAGTATTGTGTTCTTAAAGCATTTTCACTAAACAAAGAACATAAACTCTTTGAAGTAGGCTAATAATATCATCTTTATTTTTTATAACAGTATTAACAGATTTGAAGAATAATTTTATCAAAAATAAATGTAGGAAATATTGAGATTAGTCAGTTGGAGAACTTGAGTATCATTATAAACTTTCCATTTTCTGTGTCACCTTCACTCTATTATTCCAGATTCTGGGGAAGCAGTGACCTGTTTTTCTGCACTCAAGAGATGCTGCTGCTGATTTTGTACGTTGCATTTGCAAAGAATTTTCTATTTCCAGTGTTACTTAATTCTTATTAATATAATGCCATTGTGAAGACGGCTTCCCACCTGGGTGTTCTTCATTGTACCAATGAGGAGTATCATCCCGTCCCTCTGCCTTTACTTCTGTCACTGGGAATAATGAATATACATAACAAAACCACAAATTACGTTTGATGACATGATTAAATATGAAATAATTACTAGCTTTATAGTCACTCTGGCTCCAGTTACTGAATTTACTTTGAGAGAGATTTAGGGCAATTTTAGATAGAAATCATTTGACAAGACATTAGCAATGCTGATTTTCACACACCTGTTTTAGAATTAAAATTAAAAGATAAAAATAAAAATGAAAGAAAATTGCTTCACATCTGGAGAAATTTTCTGGGTTATCCTCTTACTTCAAATTTATTTTGGGTATTTTATTTACTGACTACTCTTAAGACATTTCACTTATTTCCCTATATCAAATTCATCTTTGTTAAGCAAAACTTGGAAATACTATTCAGCTTTATTAAGATCTAACTTACAAATAAAATTGCTTCTATTTAAGCAGTATTTTGATATGTTCATGTTATTAATAGACTAATTCAAGCTGATGGGCATATCCGTCACCTTGCATACCTATAATTTTTATGATACGGGCATTTGATAACCACTGTCTTAGCACATATATAATACATTCAGTATAGGCACCATGCTGTACAATACAAATCCAGATTGATTCTTCCTGTCCAATGAAACTGTGTCCATTACTCCCCACACACACAACTTCTGGAAATCACGTTTTTACTCCTTCTGTAATTTTGACTTTTTAATATGCCATGTATATGTGAAATCATGTATATTATGAACAACTCCATATCAGATATGTGGTTTGCAACATATTCATCCATTCTGTAGGTTCTCTATTCACTTTGCTGATTGCTTCCTTTGCTGTGTAAAAGATTTTAGTATAATCCAATCCCATTTGTCCATTTAAGCTTTTGTTGCCATCTTTACTGATAGAGTAATGAAGGTTTGTTCTTTGTGGTTTAATCACATTTATTGATTTATGTATGTTGAATCATCCTTGCCTCCCAGGGATGAATCCTATTTGATCACTGTGCATGATCCCCTTAATATGACATTGAATTTGTTTGCCAGAATTTGTAGAGAATTCTCACAAATCTATTATCAGGGATATTTGTCTGTAATTTTCTTTCTTGTAGTATACTTTTCTGGCCAGATAATAGCAGAGTTCTGGCCTTGTAAAATAAGTTTAGAAGAATTTCCTCCTCTTCAATGTTTTTGGATGAATTTTAGAAAGATTGGGGTAGTTCTTAAATAGTTAGAATTCAGCAATGAAGTCATAGGTTCTGGGATTTTTTTAAAGAGGAGACTTTTTTGTTTTACTGATTCACTATTTTTACAATAAGTCTGTTAAGGCTATTTCTTCATAATTCAGTTTTGGTAGGTTTTTTTTAGGAAATTATACATGTCTAGTATTCTATGATTTTTTTTGGTGAATCACTGTTTGTAGTAATATTCCTTTGTATTTTTGTAGTATTGGTTGTAATTAACATTTTTCATTTATAATTTTATTTATTTGAATCTTTCATGTTTTTTCTTAGTTTAGCAAAAAGTTTGTTTTTATTTTATTTTGTTAAATAACTAACATTTTTGTTTAAAAACTAACTTGTTAATAACTAACATTATTTTGTTAAATAACATTTATTTTGTTTTGTTAAATAACTCAGATTCATTTACCTTTTTATTGTTTTTCTAGATTCTACTTTATTTCTTTTCTGATAATTGTTACTTTCTTCTCTCCACTAACTTTGGGCTTAGTTTGTTTCTCTTTTCTATTTCCTTGAGGGGTAATGTTGTTTATATGAGATCTGTCCTTTTTTGATGTGGAATTTTATTACTGTAACACTCCCTCTTAAATCGTATTTTGCTGTCATGCATAAATTTTGGTGTGTTGTATTTCTATTTTTGTTTGTTAGAAGATATTTTAAGTTTTTTCTCTTTGATTTCTTCTTTGGCCCATGGCTTATTCAGGAATATATTATTTAATTTCCATATATTTGTGATTAAAAAAAAAAAATTCTCCTGTCATTGATTTCTAGTTTATTCCATTGTGGTAAGAAAAGATACTTAATATGATTATAATATTAAATTTGGTAAGACTTGTTTTTTGGTCTAACATATGCTCTAACATAGAGGATGCTTCAAATAGCCTTAAGAGAATGGATATTGGCTGCTGTTGGATGGAATGCTCTGTTTATATTTATTGGGTCAATTTGGCTTAAAGTGTATATCAGGTTCAATGTTTCTTTCTTTCTTTTTCTTTTCTTTTCTTTCTTTTTTTTTTTTTTTTTTTTGCAGTTTCTGGCCGGGGCTGGATTTGAACCCACCACCTTTGGCATATGGGACCAGTGCCCTACTCCTTTGAGCCACAGTTGCTACCCCAGGTCCAATGTTTCCTTATTAATTTTCTGTCTCAATCTGATTTTCATTGCTGGAAGTGACATATTGAAGTCTTCTGTACTACTATATTGATGTAGTATTTCTTTCAGAAATATTAATATTTGCTTTATTTTGTTGCTTTGGTGTATTATAATGCTTTTATCTTCATGATGAATTAACTAATTTATCATTATATAATATAATAACCTTCTTTATCTCTTTTCTGGGTTGACTTAAAGTCTATTTTGTTTGACATGAGTATAGATAACCCTGTTCTTTTTTTTGTTTTCCATTTGTATGGAATATAATTTTCCATCCCTTCACTTTTAATTATGTCTGTCCTTAAAGCTAAAGTGAGTCTATTGTAGTCAGTACATAATTGGGTCTTGTTTCTTTTATTCAATGAAACACTCTGTCTTTTGTTTGAAGAATTTAATCCACTTATATTCAAAGTAATTAGTAATGAGACTTACTGTTGTCATTTGTTAAGTAGTTTTCTATTTTCTTTTTATATATTTTTTTGAGACAGAGTCTCGCTATGTTGTCCTCAGTAGAGTGCAGTGACATTACAGCTCACAGCAACCTCAAACTCTTGGGCTCAAGAAACTCTCTTTCCTGAGTTTATGTCTTGTGTTAAATTATTTTGTCCAGGTCTAGGCTTATATTCTGAACATATTTAAGGTAGGTTAGACTAAGCTATAATTTTCCATAAGTGAGATGTAATAAGTATGTATGCTTTTTTGACATGCATATTTTCAACTTTTAATAAGTTTATTGGTATATAAATCCACCATGAGTCTAGGCACATGTGTATACATCCAAGGAACTTAAAGGTCTTTCATTAGATTAAACACAAAGAAGATTTCACTAAAATATTTTATAACCAACTGGCAAAAATTAAAACAGAAAGAGAATCTTGAAAATAGCAATAGAAAAGAATACCATTATATACCCAGGAACACAAGTATTAAATATCTCATATGATTTTTTAAATACTGTTCTAACAGTAAAAAAAAAAAAGAATGATGGTATGGATACTCAAAGTATTGTTTCTACTGAATGCATATTGCTTTTGCAGCATCATAAATTGAAAAATTATAAGTCAAATGATTGTATATCTGTGTATATCTTTCCACACTTGGGAAATTTGCAGACAATATTTTTTGAAGTAAGCTTTCTGTCACTTTCACTCTTAACCTTCTGATAGTCTCATAATACAAAAGATAGCCCTGTTATGTTGTTATATAAATCCCATCAGACTTTTTCACTTATTTTTATTCTTTTTTTCTTTTTATTTTCTGCCAGGTTATTATCAAACAATTTATATTTTAATTCACAAATTCTTTCTTTTGTTTGACCAATTCTGCTGTTGCTCATTCCTATTACATTTTTTATTTATTTCATTGTATGTTTTAGCTCTACAGTTTTGTGTTTTATGATCTCCCTGTTAAATTTGTAATAGTGTTTGTGTATATTTTTCTTTATTTTATAGAGTCATTTGTCTCTATTCTCTGGTAGTTGATTGGGTTTTTTCAAAAAAATTATTTTGAATTCATTGTCAGACTATTTATAGAATGTCATTTTGGGGTGTTGGGTTTTGAAAAATTATTGTGTTTCCTTGGTGTTGTTATATTTCTTCATTTTTCATATGTATTATTACCTTGCATTGATGTCTGCACATTTGATCAAGCAGTTTCAGACTCTATACTCTGGCTTCACCTATATGTGCATATGAGAGCATTGGCTGGATGCATTTGGGTGATTGTAGCTCCAGTATGAGCATTATGCTGTAGTCTTTGAGCAACTCTGTCAGTAGGTTGTCATCAATGGATGCCAAGGCTGCATGTGTCCACAGTGATGGCCATTTGGTTTTTGGTGATGAATGTTACCAGAGTTCTCCTGGTGTATTTTTATTTCCCCAGGAAAGCCACGGTAGTTCCTCTTGGCACTGAGTCTGACTTGTAGAAATGTTCTTAATGGTGGCAGCACCATCATCTGATATGCAGCATACACAGTATGATTATGAATCTGGGGTCTAGATTGCAGGCAGGCATGGAAAGACCAGGGCCTTTGGATCCATGCTAGTAATGGCATCAGAGTCTTGAACATAGGCATCCCCTGCTGCCACAGTGCAAACAGTGTATCAGCCCTGGGTACTTGGGAACAGATAGGGAACTGGGTAACAGAGCATGGAAGCATGCCAAGCTGTAACAACTCTGTGGTTCAGGTTTGGATGTTCCTACTAGGGTGGTAGCTCTGTTAACCCAGGTGCAGGTGCTCCTGGATATACTGAAGAGAAAATTCCCAGATCATGTACATATGCAGAGTTACCACTGCTCTGAGAACAAGGTTGCTGCTGCACCTGCTGTTTGAGGTCATAAAAGGAGGGCCACGGAGTGAGGCATTATACAGAGCCACATAGGCAGCAACATTGGCTTTAAAGTCTGGGGCATTTGCTAGCTTGCTATGGGAGTGGCTCAAGAGTGTAACACATGGGCACTCATGAAACAGTGGACCTCATGTCTGGGATATGGATGAGTGCAAAGAAACAATGACTCCAGGGCCACGGGTCCTGAGCCTGCTGCGGGAGTGCACTGGTGTCTGAGGTGGAGGTGCATAAACATTGCAGCTGTGGAGTTGGCATATAGAATGTGGACATGCCCAAGCATGCAGTGTCTCCCCAGGGTGCCTGTGGTCGGCAAGCTTTCTGTGCTAGTGCCTGAGTTTACCAAGCGGAAGGCACTCTCAGAAGTGGCAGAGGAGATGGAGTCTATAGCACAGGCTTGCGTGAAGTGATTGAGGTTCCATGGCCTGGGGTGAGGTTAGCCAGCAGCAGTGGGCTCTAGTCCTTGAGGTGAAGTTGTGGACAGTGCACACAATGCTGCTGCAGAGCCGGGCTCTGTAATGTGGGCGCACATGGAGTAGTTGAAGCTTTTGTAAGGATAGGAAGGGTGGTGACTCTCATTCCAGAATGCTTTTTCTTTGATGCATGGGGCAGCATAGTAGAATATCCTTCTGTGGGTGGGAGTGAGGGTCTTCAGCAGCAATTTCTGTTAGTATCTCAGTGGCAAAAGCTGCCAGTGCCTTGGACAAAACACACCACTGGAGACCATCAAGGTACCCACTGTGTGGCTGATACCAGGAGTCCCTTCCCTTCTTTGTTTATAGCAAGCTGCGGTTATCTTAGGTATGGGTATCTCCCCAGAAATGCTTTCTGTGTGATTATTCTTCAATTTTTTCTCTACTCTGTTGCTGTACTTATCTCATTTAGTATCCAAGGGTATTTTCATTGCTGTCTAATGGTGTGTGTGTAGCTAATAGTGTATCTGTGTGTAATGTTTAAAACATATCTCTTACTCCACAATCTTGCTAATTTCACTCTCTAGAAACATTTTAATAATTGCTAAAGACTAGAGTATTTGTACATATGAATATCTATACATAAACCAGGTTTTTTATAAATACATATATATCAATATATAGTTCTTTGTATCTATCTTCTTTGTCTCTATTAATGGTTTTGCTTTACATACACACAGGTATCAGTAATTGTAATGGACATAAAAACTTTAAGACTAGCTTTGCTGCTAACTCTAAGAATATGACTGTAGAATAAAATTATGAAATGAATGGATGAAAATAAGAATTTTATAATGGTTGAATAGAAAAGGAAGATCAACTAATCTCATATCTGTACGTACACATGAGTGTGTTATAGGCAGAACTGGATTCAATGTATACCACACAGTAGCTATGTCAACACAAGTTAATTACTGGTGAACTAAAGATAATAAAAATAAGCATACAATATTAGTTGGTTAAATTATGAAATTTAAGATTCCCACTTTAGTAGCTGATATCTAGTAGGTGCTCAACATACTCATTTCCATTCTACCTAAGCACAGTTCTAGCCCCACCTTTGCTTAAAATATTTATCTGGTCTCCATATTCCTCAGTGATTGCTGTACTTCAATGCTCGTGCATTGTGCAATGTTTTTTAGAAGATGCTACCTGGTATTTCCAAGATACATTTTGATAAACATAATGTATTCTTCAAATGGGATTGTGAGAAATTTAAGAAATTTTTGAAAGCAGACTCTGGATCCTTATAACTTTCAATACACCAACCACTCATCCATGAGTTTAACATGTAGGAATTAACTAATAAGATTTTTTTATTTGCAGTGCTGAGTAGACAAAAGGAACCATCAAATTACACAATTTAAAAATTAAGAGAAATCATCATTACATTAGATGCTTTCAGTTTTTGTAAAGGGTGAAATATGTTAAGCTTGCAATCCATATGATTCCACCTCAACTATTCAACTCGACCTTTTGTAGCATGAAAGCAGCCATTGATAATATATAAAACAATGAACAAGGCTGTATTACCTTAAAATGTTATTTACAAATATAGGCAATGGTTCATACTTTGATAATCTATAATTTAATAGATTCATTTGATACAAAGAGAAATAAACTCAAAAAAAATTTTTCACAAGGAGAAAGTAGTCAAAAAATGGCAGAATGAGGTCTGTCTAGTTCTCTTTCCAGAAACCCCAAAGTCAAACTAGTAGATTAAATGTATAATATTATTTAATATGTAAATAACACAAAATTCAACTAAATGTAACACATTAATATTTTTGAGTCTTTGAAGATTGCTTATAACTATGTAGAACAAGAAATAAATTCAGACTTTTACTTAATTGCCATCTCAAATGAATTAGAAATATAGTGTAAGTTTATTTATTCATCTTTTTCTTTTTTATCATAATTACTTGAAAAATAACAGATCCATTATAAGTTTATTTTAATGAATTACAACCTCTTTAAGAGTATAAAATAAGTTTGAAATACAAAGGTTGAAAGACAGAAAGTAACACAATTGGGTTTTCTATGTCCTTGAAGAACGGGGAAAGACACAGGTGCCCAATTTCACTGAGCCTATGAATAAGTAGAATCCATAAAAATGAGATTATTTGCATTTACAGGAAATAAATAGTCTATTCATATTGAAATAGATTCCTGACTATGATTTCTGTGCCAGCCTTAGAACTCTTATTCTATAATGATTTAAGTCATCTCATACTGCAAAAGGAATGATTTTACTGCTGTGGTGTTGTATTAACTCAGCTGTTAAATATTGACAATTTAAATGTTTTATTTGTATCACACTTTAAAATACATTTTATGGTATACAAGATTTATTTTTCCTGTATCTCATATAAAGTTGTTTTTAATAGCTTCTTATTAAAGTGTCTGACTACACTGGTGCATAGGCAGATTTTATAGATATTTAAAATCATGTCTTATTTCAAGTAATAATATGTGATTATTACTTTATCAATATATTCTATACAACATCTGCTAATAAACCAAAGGTACATACTAAAATATCATAAAGTAAATGTAAATAAAACTAAATTCCATTTGTTTCTAATCTAAAGTATGAATACATGTGTGTGTGTGTGTGTGTGTATACATGTTATCTTAGTTACCTAGATTATGTTGATAATGCTACAATCATCATTATAGGTTTGTGTGTCACCCAGCTAGTGTTCATTGCACCTGTTAGGTAGTTTTTTTGCTCATTCCTTCCTCCACCCTATTTGATTTCCATTGGGTTTTACTTCTCTCTGTACACACCTGTGCTCATCAGTTAGTTCCAATTGAATAGTAAATACATTTGGTGTTTTTTTTTTTTTTTTTTTTTCATTCTTCAGAAACTTCACTTAGAAAAATGGTCTCCAGTTCTGTCCAAATTTTTGTGAAATGCATTAAGTAGTCCATCTTCATGACTGAATAGTATTTCTTGATTTACCAATACCGTATTTTGTTAATCCTCTTTTGTTACGTTGATCCAACAGCTTTGCAATTGTGAATTGTGCTGCAACAAATCTTCAAGTGCCATGGCTTTTTGATAAAATGACTTCTTTTCCATGAATATATATTTTTGAACATGATATACATATGTGTTCATTATGGTTGGCCATGTATAATAAACGTCTATATTCAGGGTAGTGAATTCAGAGGGAAGATACTGACCTTCAATAGGTAATAGTTCCTTTCCTTGCTTGGTCTGTGATTTTGTGTTTCATGTTTAACTCTACTATTTTTTTCAACTGCAAGTCGGGATAATACTGTCAACTATTTCTAAAGGGAAGAATTTTTGTGTGATCACTCTGCATAAATGGTCCTCCTTGAGCTTACACATTATATGTATAGAATAAAACATTAAATTTTACAGTTATTAGCAGTTCTGGGAATCACATTTTGTGAAGAATATAGTCAAACCTGAGGCTATGGCATATAATGGAAAGAAAAATTACATGAGGAATTGTGTGACATTTTCTCAATAAAACTGGTTTATATATTTGTAAGTGTGTATCAGGCAGTCTTTGAGGTATTTGTGATATTTGTGATACACAGTGAATGAAATAAATAAAACTACTGCTTTCTTGAATCTTACATTTTAATGGGAAAACACAGATGACAAACTAAACATGATGAAGAAGTAAATATATAGTATTATATTTTAGAAGGTGACATATATGCGCGTGCTTGCATGTGCGTGTACGAGGTCAGTTAAGTTCACAAACTCATCCAAGAAAAAGTACCACATACCCCATTGCAGAATATCACCATGGTCACCTTCGAAGTACTTCCCTTGGCCTCTGATGACCAGACCCTTTCATCACTGCCTGTCATATTTTGAACATCTTTTACCTTTGCACATCCACCTGTGAAAATCATACTTTTACTTTTAAACACACATAGAATACGGACTTATTAAGTTTTTCCAGACTTCCCCTGGTGAAAATATTTATAAGGAATATTTTCTCTTTCCCCTGCTTCTTTATTTGATGAGAGAATATTTGTCACTATCTTCCTTCTGAATATATCTATTTTAACTAGTTTTCAAGTTTCTAGAGATTAGGGACCATATGTCAAATGTCCTGATATCTCAGAATGTCCAACAAAATACTTTGTGCCAAGATTAAAAATAGTATTTTTGTCAGAGCAAATTGAAATTTATCTAGATCAATAACTTTCTTTGACAGATTGGGGGAATTTATACCTATACTATTGAATGAATTTATTAAAGTATTTTGATTTGGTTGAAAGTACAGTGATATTTTTAGTATACAGTGTTGCCTTGAGCATTTTCTAAATTATTTGATGGGTATTTATGGCATTTATGCAAACAATTTGAAACCATATTTAAGTAAAATAAAATAGCCCAAAGAAACATTTCAACTTTTTCTACAATATAATCAATGATGTTTCTAGGTCTTCTTTTCCATTTGGAATCCTAACTTTTCATCATTTACCTCTTCATCATTTATCAACTCCACGTCATGGCTAGAAGAAAAAAAAAAAACAACAAACATGTTTGAGACAAATTTAAAATGTTTCATTTGCTTATTTCATGGAATCTTTGGCCAGAAGTTAGTTAAGGATGTTAACATTAATGATCGCAGTAAGATAAGGGTTATTTAAGAATTTTACTCATCCATATCTGCTATTTTCCATTTCCAAGGGTAACTGAGAGGTGAATGAATCGTGAAATGACATCCCCCCATCAGTATGTATAAAATGGTTCCAATGGGTAAGAGCTAATATTCTGAAGCAATATCTATACACAACTCTAGAATAGACTATTTTATAGTTGAAATGCCCTTTCTGGATCTTTCGAGTGCTAAGTTTGACACAGTTGAAGGGATGTATCATATATTCACCTTAACCTGGTCATTAAAGTAACTAAAAGTGATAGTTTATTGAGGAAAATGGCAACTGAAAATTGTCAAATAGAATCAGAGGGTTATGTATTTTTACATTTTCAAATGTAATGAAATACTCTTTAAATCTGTTATACATTTAAATCCAATATAAATTTAATCCAATATTTTATTTTTTATCTTGTCTCCAAATTGCAAAGAACTTAACCGAATATTTAGTTCATTCAAGTATAAATGAGGCTCAAAAACTTTAAACATTTAAATTTAAAGCTATCTTTCATAAATCTCAGTTAATTTTTGACACTTTCTATTTTATTTCGATTAGAAACTCTGAATTTATCATATTGGGTAAAAATCATTGAGAATTTAATGCTCTTACTTTGATGGTATTATCTCACTACCCTAATTTAAATGATAGTACATAATTGCTTTTAATGGCATTTACTTATTTTACCTTCTTTACAACAATACTGACACTATGAAGTAATTAGGGGTTATGTTATTATTACCCTCATGTCAGATATGAGAAAAATTTGACTTATGTAGTAAGCTGTGAAAGCAAAGCATGACTTGACTTATACATATTTTAATATCATGCTTTTTATCCTATTCATAGCTGATTTTTCCCAGTGATAAACTGAATGTGCTTGTATTTGAGTTATAATACTGATTCTATCAAAAAATTAAGAGTGTTGCTGAGGAAATTTAATTAAAGTTATTTAAATTAAGACATAAAGTAAATGTAAATAAAACTAAATTCCATTTATTCCTGACATCCAGTCATACCCCAAGACTACCTTGCCTCCACAGCAAGTTGAATTTCAACAGCAAGATATGATTTAAAACATGAATTAAGTTCTCTCTAAACTCAAAAATTTCCACTGCCTTTCCTCACATAATAAATGCAAAATCCTTGGTGCAGACTGCAAATCTCTTCATGAGATGCCCCACTCCCACCTCAGCCCCCTTTTAGGTCTGTATCTGCCATTCCCACCGTGGCTCCTAGTGCCCCAGCCACAGTGGTTGCCTTGCTGGTTCCTGAACATTCCAAGCAAGTTCTCACCTCAAGGTCTTTGCTGTGTCTTCTCCTTTGTTCTGAAATATTTTCCCTCCAAATATAGCATTCATTTACTTTTTACTTCCTTTAGGTCTCTGCTTGAATTAGTTCTTACTAGAGAAACCTCTAACCACTGCTTTCTGTGGCTTATTGACTTACCTTGTTTTTTTCTTCAACACACTCATTTTTTTTTTTTAATCATTTATTCTAAACTATACACTCAAAGATAAACAAAAAAAAAAAAATTTGTTATTTCTTTCCCCACATTTTTATCTGGTGGTCCTATAACAGTACCAGAAGCATAGTAGAAACCAATTAAGTATTTATTGAGTGGATGAATGAATGCCTGGTTTGTTTTCTCAGATTTCTCTCCCCTTGAGTGAAAGTTATAAACCAACCTCAACCAAACATTCAAATTCCACTTGTGGTCAATTTTTTTATTTAAAAAATAGATTCATATTTTTCTCAATTTATTTTGAAGCAAGCTAATGTTTACATATGTTATTTATTTTCCTAAGAGGTATACCCTATTAATATTGTATTTGTATTCCAGTAAATTGTTTATTCCTTTATTTACTAAATACCTAAATTACCCATTGTCTGTTTTCATATCGCAAAGAAATTGGGCTTTGCATTTTCTTTTTGTTAAATTTATGAGAGTATAAATTCTATAAAATCTTAAGATTATTTTAAAAATCTTATATTGATCCACTATTGAGCCTCTACATTTAATTTTATTAAGATTGTATTTCTAAAAACTTATCAGATTCAAGTATTATTTTTTAAGATTATACTACACATAAAGTTTGGTTCTCTATTTAGCTCTTAAGTTTTTGTTTTCAATGTATTTCAGCTCTGATTTTGATGGGGAGGCATTCATGATTTTTATGTCATTTTGGTGAATTTACTTCTTTATCATTATACAATGTCTCCATTTACCTTAGTGCTATTCCTCATTCTGAAATTTACAATTAATACAGCACTTCCAACACTCTTTTCTTTTGAATTGCAATCATCCTTCAATATCATGGGATTCATTCCAGGACTTCCCACAGATACAAAAAATACAAAAATCTCAGGTGCACAATTCCCTCATGTAAAACAGCATAGTATTTTCATATAACCTACATTCATCCTCCCCTATACTTTAAATCATTTCTCGATTTCTTATTATACTTAATACAATATAAATTCTAGCTGTTAACTATATTGTTTAGGGAATAATGAAAAGAAAAAGTCTTTACATGTTCAGTACTGATACATTTTCCTCCTAATATTTTGGATGCTAACATTGGTTGAATTCACAAATATAAAACCTATGGACGTGGAAGATTGACTATATACAAGGGCTGTCCAGAGAGTATCCGGCCAAGAATATTCCTATTTTCATATCAGGCAAGATACTTTCCTGACAAAAACTGTATATATTCCATTGTTTTAATTTTCCTATGTCATTATATTTGTATTTTCACAGAAAGCATATTGCCTTTTTTTCAATTCAGACAATCATTACCTTTTTATTTTATAAGTTTATTCCATCCAAATTTAATAATGTTGATATGTATTCATTTAGATGTAACATTTTATCTTTGTCATATCTTTGCCCCCTCTATTTTTGTTCCTGACTTTACTTTTTCCTACTTTCTTTAGGATCAACTGAATACTTTTTACTAATTCATTTTATTTACATTTATTCCATTTTTTATTATATATCCTTGCATTTTGTTTTTGTAGTCATATGTTTTGTTTCTCTTGGATACTAGAACCTTTGTGTGGTTTTTAGCATTGTCGTCGTTGTTCTTGGAGTTAAAGTATTCATGTTGTCTTTTCAAAAGCTACTTAAACTAGTATTTACCACTTCAAGTAGAATATAAAAATACTGAGGCTGAGACAAAAGAATCGCATAAGCCCAAAGGCTGGAGGTTGCTGTGAGTCGTGTGATGTCATGGCACTCTACTGAGGGTGGTAAAGTGAGACTCTGTCTCTACAAAAAATAAATAAATAAATAAATAAAAATACTATTAACAGGTTAAGCTCTTCTATGCTATAATTTCTATAAACTACATTATATAGTCTACCTTAACAATGTTAAATATTTTTAAATGACACATTTTTTTCAAGCTGGATAATTTTTATTGATCTATGCATTTTAATGAAGTTCAAAAAAATAGGAATAATGTAGACCTTCATAGTTTCCAAAGTTTAAAAATTTATTTGTCCTTTATTTATAGCATTCCAGTTTTTCTATAGAATCATTTCCCTTCTGTCTGAGTAATTTCATCTAGCTTTTCTTTTAGAGCTCAACTTCTGACAATAAATTACCTTAGTTTCCCTACATGAATCTGCCTTTATTTTGCCTTTGATCCTGAAGACTACTTTGTTGGATATGGAATTCTGGGTTGGCAACCCTTTTCTTTTATTACTTCAAAACTATCATGTGCCTCTGTTCTGTTCCCCGTGGTTTGTGATCAGATACTTTTAATAGTTTTAATCATTATTTTATTACATGAAAAGAGTAAATTTCCTCTAGCTGCTTTAAAAATTTTTCTCTTCATCTTAGATTTTTAGCAATTAATGACATGTCTGGAATGGATTCCTTTGCCTTTATCCTATCTAGGGTCCACTACATTTCTGGAATTTGTAAATTTATATATTTTGTTAAATTGGGGGAGTTTTCAATTATTATATCTTTAAATCTATGCATTTTTGTATTTCATGCACTTTCTCTTCTCTTTCAACTTCCATGATATATACATCTGACCTTTTAGTATTATTACATAAGTCCCTAAAAGTTTGTTAAACTTTTTAATTTTTTTTTCATAGTGGATAATTATTATTAATCTACATTCAAGTTCACAGACATTTATTTTTGTCATCCTCATTATTCTCATTCTGTTTTTGAGTGAACTCACTTTATAAGTATTTTGTTTTTTAGTTGTGATATTTACATTTTATTTTTATCGCTTTGTTTTTGCCAGTAGTTTCTATCTGTTCATTTATTTCAAGAGAGATCACTGTTATAGCATGTTTAAAAGTACTGCATTGAACTCCTTGTCCAATAATTCCAACAGCTGTATAATTTAAGGATTGATATACTTATTTTTGTTTTCCTTTGGATGGTGAGATTTTCTAGGTTCTTCATATGCCAAGTAATTTTGGATTGCATCCTAGACATTTTGATTGTAAGTTATGAGACCCAGGATATTGTTTAAATCTTAAGGAGAATGATTTTTGTTTGTTTTGTATTTTGATAGGAAAATTACCTGGTTAGTTTCATTAGACTTTTCACTATTTTCACAAATTTTGGTCCACCTTTTGTGGGCTGTGGTTCTAATGTTAGTTCAATTTTCAAAGCCTTTGTAGTGTTATCCACATGTGTCCTGTGCACACACCACCTCAGTAACCAGTCTGGGACTTAGGTATGTAACCTTCTGTTTAGTGAATTCTCTAAGTCTGTGATATGAGGTGAGCTCAGGTTTTCATGGAGAACTTTATGGTCCCGGGCTCTTCTTTGCAATTATCCTGACACATCCTCATTTTTAGTCAGAATTTTTCTGGACATAGTGTTGACTTCTGCACTCTGCCTAACAGTTCCTTTCACCCATCACTGTGTGTAGTACCAAACTATGGAAGAACAGAAAATAGAGGGGGGGGGCATTTGTCTTATTCTCTGAAAACCACAGATGCATTGGTCAGATAAAGAGTTTAGTCTTCTCTGTCTTGCACGTGCCTTCCAGGAACTGTTTCTGATCAAACACTTGTCACGCATTGCCTGTGAGTTTGTATGGGAGGGGGGATATATACATCAGGATATTCCCACCAACTTAACTGACCCATAGTACTTCTCTTTCATCCTCGGTCCCAGAGAATAGAGGTCCCTATAGATCTCTTTCTGATCACACGTGGTAAACACAATGTGTTTTGCCGCTAAGTCTGGACACGCAAGAGCGGGGAACAGAATGGTTAACTGTCCACCAGCTGGATTGGTAGAGCTTTGAATTCTGTCTCTTCACCAGTACACTTGCTACTGTTTACTCTCCCCAATTCTCAGAATGCTGTTCTATGCTTTGCAGTCAGGGTTTATGGTTGTATCCAGGAATAGGGAACCTGCAGTTTTTTTTTTCTGTGAAGTTTGAATTTGGTTGAGGGGGTCACACTTGGGGATCTGGAAGACCACATACAGCCTTGAGGTCACAGGTTCCCCACCCCTGTTGGGGAACACCTGATAACAGCTTAACTTTTCGAATGGTCCATGGAGACAAAATGAGTGACTCTCTTGCATATATAACATTGAATTTCTTAATACATAAGAAATAGTTTTTGAATACATACAATGCTGAAAGAAAAGAAGAAAAAATTAAACATGATTAAGCAGAAACTTCAAATAGCCTAATTGATATCATCTTCTTTTTCACACTTGGGATACAGAGGTAAATAATAAATTAATAATTAAGTCTTGAGATATATTCTGAAATATAAAACATTCCAGGCCTTATCTTTTGGTCAGCAGGCACTAAGCCCAACATCCCGTACAACTCCTATAGTTTCAATTCCATCACTATACAGTGAGAACTGATGCTTAGGATGACAGACCCAAGGTAGTGAATATTCTGAATTATCACAGATTCAATTATCTTCAGTTCATGAACCTGTTAAGGTGAGCAAAAAGACTAATGCATTTTAGAAAGGTTTTAAGATAATGAGGATTGGCCTGGAATGATTGGAGAGTTAATTCTTAGCTATTCATAGATTTTTATTAACCAATTTTTTTAAGGATTCTTGAAAACCAAAGTTATTCCTACATATAATCTTCACCTTTGGAATTGACTTTGTATTTTAAGGAATACATTTGAAGAGAAAGATCAGAGTTTTTTCTTTTGTGATTGTATGAAGTTTTTCTCTGGAGGCTTATTCAGTAGCTTTTTGTGGGGTTTTGTCTATAATTTAATTAGATAGAATAATTAGATAGAATAATGCTGCTACTATGTACTTGTCAAGAAGATAATATCTGAAAAACCATTATTATTTACTTCTTCATTCTTTCATACCTAAATAGTTATTTCTAGGATTAGAGATTTTTTTATAAAGAGAATAATAATGAACTAAAACTAAAATTTCATTGAACATTTGTCCAAGATGTATTTAGTTATGCAATCATATGTTTTATCTTGTTAGATACTCACAATAAAAATCTCTGAAAATTGTCTATTTATAGGATTTCTTTTAGGAATAAATATTTTATTCCTAAAAGAAATCAAGCATATATTATACAATATGGAAATTGAAGTATAGCTTTTAAATATCAAATTCATAATTAGATATCCTGTTCAGTCAGACTTCATTAATCTTTAATCTTTTAACATACTGTATGCTTCTGGAACATAAACTATTTCTAGTATGAACTGTTTCTCCAGATAAGCTATATAGGCTTTTGCTGAAATAAAGCAAAATGAAAGATGAATTATCTGAGAATATCTAAAAACAGAATAAAGAACATTGTTTTAACTTCTGATTTTACTCTTTACTCTGTCAAGTTTTTGTTTATTTTTCAGAGTGCACAAGAGGCAGGGAGTCTTAAAATGCTTGATTGTTTGCTTAAGTTGAGAAGGGTGAAGCCATTTGAGATATTTCATCTGCTTTGAGAATCAAAACATGTCTTATTTGAAAAACAAAACTGATAGTCAGATTTTGGTCACAAAGAGGGTTAATTTGTTTAAAAGAAAATGTCCCTGAAGCATTTAAACCTGAATTTGTCTTATTTTTCATGATGTAGTAATTTTTCAATCATTTTCCCCCACTATTGGCTTTTTTTCTATCAGCAAAGATGAAAAATCTTTTAAAGACATACAGAAGAAAGTAGAATAGCAATGGAAAATTGTAGTTTCTGTGCTTGGAGTGTTAATTGCTTGGGAAAAATTAACAGGAAAGTCTCCATGTAGAACCCATGTGATATGAAGGAAAAGCCTGTTTTCTGATAAGGTAAAATATAATTCCCTAGGAAGAGCCACGCAGTAGAAGTAACTTAGAGGTTTTCTTAAAGATGGGACATTGTGAGACCCTGGGTGAGATCATGACGTCTAAGGTCACACCGCAGGACAGTACAGAACTCAACCTAAATGCCAGTTGTCCGGTTCACAGTACTTGATTCTCTGAATTTAATCTACTTTCCCTAGGTCAGTGGTTTTACTTTTCTCAATTTAGTAAAAATTTCCTAATATGCTGCTTACTGGTCCTGCTGATACTCACAGGTTTGATTTTCTTTTGTGTTTATATGTTTACTTTTGTTTTAGTTCTCTACCAGTTCTCTTTTTCTTCATTAACAAATTCACTCATTCTAAACCCGTTGAGAAGGCAGGTGGCTGACACCTGTAATCCTAGGACTTTGGGAGGTGGAGGTGAGTGGATTGTTTGAATAGAGTTTGAGGTTGCTGGGGGCTACAATGCTAAGGCGCTCTACATAGGGAGACTGAGAGACTCTATCTCAAAAAAACAAAACAAAAACCTTTTGAGAAAGAAGGAGGGGAGAGGAGGGAGAAGGAAGAGGAAGAGTGAGGGCATGTGGAGAGAGGATATTTGGTGGAATTTGACCTAATGTGCACAATGCAAGGAGTATATTATCAATGTCTTGCCACAAAAAGGTAAGTAAATGCGGTGATGGTTATGTTAATCAGTTTTATTTAAGCATTTTACATTGTATATCGAATCAGTACATTGACTCCCATAAATGTATACAGTTATAATTTAATAAAAATTAAATTTAAAAAAAAAACCTGTTGAGAATGCACTTTGTATTGACACTACTATAAATATTTGTGTATGTAAATGAACAAAAGAAGTGAATGTTATGGAAAAGAAAATGAAGTAAGGTAGGGCAATTGTGAGGGTCAGGGGAAAATAGAGAAATTGAAACACAAGATGGAGTGGTCAGAATAGGCCTCATGGGAAAGGAGATAGTTAAGTACAGATGTGAAGAACTTAAGGGAATTAAGCTCAAGGAAGAGCGTTCCTGGCAAAGGAGATAGTCAGTGAAGTGCGCATCTGCCTTGAACAGTCCAGGAGCAGTAAGATGACCAGTGAGGCCCAGGAAAGGAAACTTAGAGCAGCCAGAAAGTTAATGTGCTATCAGATTGTAAAAGGTGTTGTAAGCTACCGAGGGCTTTGAATTTTCCTTTGTGCATGATGGGGAATCCCTGATTTTGAATAGTGGAATGATATGATTAATCTTAAGTTATAAAAAATCACTTTGGCTGCTGTGTTGAAATTAGAATACAGAAAGGTAAAGAAAGAGAAGCTAAGCAGCTTCTGAAATAATCCAAATGGAACTTAATACTGGCTCAAGGAGGGATGCAGGAAAAAGAGAATAGTTGGTTATATTTGGAGACTTAAACATCTCTTTTTTAGTAAGTTTTAGACAAGTACAGGAAGAACTACCCTTAAGCCATTGGCAGACAACTTGTTCTAATTTTCAGGACCAGAGAACACCACCCAAAGCAACAAAATATTTTTCCAAGAGAACTAAAGTATTACAAAGATAGAATGGTAGGGACACAGGGTAAACTTCAAAACATTTTAAAGAAGCAAAACCATGCAAGCTAAGTTCCTTAACAATCATAACAAGAAGCAAGGGATGTATTGGAGAACAATATCACAAAATCACTTTATATGTAAACATTATATAAAAAATATTTTAAATGACTGATGGGGTAAATTAAAAAGAACAAAATATATTATATATATTTTGAATTGAATGAAAATCAAATCATACAAAAAACTGATATTTCTAAAATAGTGTTAGAAACAATATTATTAATAATTGACTGTATTAGAAAAATGTAAAATATCAAATAAATGCAGTATCTATTTTAAGAAATTACAAAATAAAAGCAAATTGAGTAGAAATAAAATACATAAAAGGAATAATAAAAGTAAAATTGGAAATCAATGCAACTGCAAAGAACAATAGAAAAATGATAAGAAAAACTAAAAGCTGATTAAATGTCAAAATAAAAAATTTAAAATTCCAAATATTTAGGAAGATGAATTAGAAAACATAAAAAACTTCATGGCCACCCTGTACATTATATTAACGAATGCTACAACTAACATCAAATGAACAAATTTCTTGAAATACAAAATTGCAAAAGTTTAATCTGGAAGCTATTAACCTAAATAGTACTCTCCGTTGAATAAATTGAATTAATAGTTAAAACCCTCTGCACAAATAAAACTTCAGGCAGATTAACCTTTATGGTGAATTCTCCTAAACAATTCAGAAAATAGCTGTGACAAATTTCAAACACTTTTCCAGAAAATTGAATAGAATACTATACTTTTCAATTAATTTTACCAGGTTGCTTATATTGAAAGAAACTGAAAGAATAAAAGAAAGTTCAATATTCATCAAAAACACGGATACAGAGGTCCTCAATAATATATTAAATAAAGGAGAAAGGGCTGCAGCCTGACAGCATGCCTCTCCCAGGAACGAAGAGAAAGAGCAGGCAGCTCCCGACATGTGGATCACTCTTCTCTGAAGCAGCACTGGGAACTCATAGTGACGCAGAGCAGGACCCTCGGTGATGCAGTGGTACATAAAACAAGACCAGAAAATGTGCGGGCAACAAGACGAGGACAGAATGCTCGGGCGCCATGCTTGCCCTGCTGGCACAGTGCAAAGGGAACTGTAAGGCCACTACCAGCCAGGGCTGGGGAAGGAGTGGGCTGACAGTGCCTCCCTGAGCCATACCCTGTGACTTGAAGCCAAGCACTTTTCCCTTAGATTACCGTGGGACCTGAACACAGGAATGACTGGGTCACAGCAGGCTCTAAACTGAGAGGCTTTGTATGACCGCTTTGGCAGGTCCAGGGTGGAGCATGGAGAACTCTGTGGTCTCTGGGCCCCTAGAACTGACATCTGCCTACCACCTGGTATCCATGGCACCCCTAGGGCAGTGAAACAGCTTGCACTTGACCAGCCAGACTCTGCCTTCCAGTCTCTAACTGCCTCCTACTTGCTTGGCCCTAACATTACCCTCCAGATCGCATCAGCCCTGCTGTCTGCAATGCTTTGCTTCTGGCTCAGAGGCCCTGCTTAGAAGCTCTGCTTCCAACTCATTCCCAGCCCCAACCCCGGAGCCTGAGCCCTTTACTCTTTGCCTCTCACAGTAGTTCTGAGATATTACCCCAATTCTCCAGCACTATACGTGGACCTCAAACCCCACCCAAGAGCCTCCACCCTGCAGTGGGGCTGGAAGGATTGCTCCAAAGTCAAGGAGTAAGAAACAGAAGAACAAACCAATCCCAAACCCAGCAGAAGAAAAGAAATAACTAAGATCAGGGTGGAACTAAATGAAATCTGTAAAAAATTACACAGAAGATTAATGAAAAAAAGTTGGTTCTTTGAAAGATAAACAAAATCAACTGACCTCTTGCTAGAATAATCAAAAAGAGAAAAGAAAGAATCCTAGTAAGATCAATCAGAAATGACAAAAGAGGTATTACAAATAAAACAAAACATTCTTTAATAATACTATCAAAATCTTTATGTGCATAAAGTTAAAAGGTTGAAGAAATGTACATATTCTTGGAAACACACAACCTCTTCAGTCTCAGAATAGATAGAACTTCTGAACAGACCAATACCAAGTAATGAAATTGAAGCAGAAATAAAAATTTTCCAGCAAAATATGTCCAAGACTAGAGGGTTTCCCAGACAAATGTTACTGTATCAAAGTATCTGTATCAATACTGCCGACATTCTTTGATTAAATAGAAAAGGAAGAAATGGCTCCTAACTCATTCTGTGAAGCTGGTATCAACTTGATACCATAGTCAAGAAAGAGCACAGCAGTAAAGATAAACTACAGATGAATATCTTTTATTAATGTAGATATAAAACTTCATAATAAAATTCTAGCAAACCAAATTCAGTAGCACATCAGAGATATAATTTACCCCAACCAAATGGGTTTCATCCTAGGGATGCACAGACATTTCAACAAACATTTACCACATCAACAGAAGCCACACTAAAGACCATGTGATCATCTCAATAGATACAAAGATAGGCATAAACAGAACACACCTCAAAATTACAAAATCCATATATGACTAACCCACAGCCAACATCATTCTTAAGAATGGTGAAAAATTGAAATCATTGCTACTTATAACTGGAACTAGACAAAGTTGCCCACTGTCATCACTTCTGTTCAACATAGTGCTAAGAATCTTAACCAGAGCAGTCAGGCAAGAATAGGAAATGATGGACATCCAAATAGGTAAAGAAGAGGTCAAACTATCCCTCTTTGTTGGTCATATGATCTTATATCTGCCAAGAAACTTCAGGAGTTGATACATGAATTCAGTGAAATCTCAGATTACAAAATCAATGTACACAAATCAGTAGTATTTCTATACACCAATAACAATCAAGCTGAGAATCAAATAAAAAACTCAATATCTTTCACAACAGCAACAAACAAAACAAAATACCTAGGAATGCATTTATGAATCACAAAAGATGTAAACAAATGGAAAAACATCATGCTCATAGATTGGCAGAATAAATATCGTTAAAATGTTTATACTACCCCAAGTGGTTTACAGATTCAATGAAATCCCCATTAAAATACCAATCATTTTTTACAGATCTAGAGAATATAATTTTATGTTCTATATGAAATCACAAAAGACACCAAATAGCCAAACAATCTTTAAGTAAAAAGAACATTTCAGGAGGCATCACTCTAAAAGGCTTCAAGCTATATCACAAGGCTGTAGTAACTGAATCAGCACGGTACTTGAAAACAGAGACATAGATGAATGGATCAGAATGGAGAACACCGATAAAACACCAGCCTCATATTTATTTCTGTATGATTTTTGACAAAGCAGACAATATGCACTCTATTTAGTGAATGGTGCTGGGAAAATTGGTTAGCCACATGTAAAATATTAAAATAGAATCCTTACCTCTGCTCTTTCACAAAAATTAATTCAAGATAGATAACAGACTTAAATCTAAAGCATGAAACTATAAGAATTTTAAAAGAAAATGTTGAAAAAGCTCTTATAGATATTGGCCTGGGCAAATAATTTATGAAGAGAACTCCAATGGCAGTCACAGCTATAGTGAAAATTTTCAAATGGAACTTGATTAATTTAAAAAGCTTCTGCACAGCCAAGAAAACAATCAATAAAGTGAATAGACATCCTATAAAATGGGAGAAAATATTTGTATGCTATAATAAGAATTGGTAAAGAACTCAAACAAAAAATCAAACAACCCCCAAAAGAGTGAGCAAAAGGCATGAACAGAAGCTTTTCAAAAGAAGATGGACTAATGGCCAATAAATATATGCTCAACATTTTATTCATCAGGAAAATGCAAATCAAAACCACAACGAGATATCATGTAACTCCTGTGAGAATGGCTTTTATCAAAAAACTTCAAAACATATTCCAGCATGGATGTGGAGAGAGAGGGACACTTATACACTGTTGGCGGGGATGCAAACTAGGACAAGCTTGACAAATGTTAAATAGTATGGAGATACAGGCAGGCCCCTGGTTATGAATGACATTGGGTCTATAGGTTTGCTCTTAAGTTGAATTTGTACATAAGTTAAAACAAATATATTTACCCAATACCTGTAATAATAGCCTCTGTTAGTAAGTGCAAATCATACCTTAATTGGATGTTTGTAACTGGGGGGCTTACTGTAATAGCCTCCATTAGTAAGTGCTACTTGTATGTAACAAAGATGTTTGTAACTTGGGACTGCCTATACCTCAAAGAACTAAAAATAGACCTACCATTTGACTCAACCATCTCACTATTGGGTATTTACTCAAAGGAAAGAAAATGTATCAAAAAGACACTTATACTCGAATGTTATTGCAGCACAGTTCACAATTGCAAAAGGGGGGAATTAACCCAGTTCCCATCAATAAATGAGTGGATTAATGAAATGTGGCATGTGTATACTATGGGGTACTTGTTTCATTATGTGAGACTATGAGAAAGGTGATGGGAGATTTCATCTCAAGAAGGAAATAACAGATTGGATGATTACCACGGTGATAGTTGAACTGGGATAACAATAATAACAGTACTAGAGGTCAAATGAATGTGGTATATCCTTGACATGACCATTGAAATGTATACTGAGATCTTTTAGTTTGATGGCAAAAAGGAAGTTGATTCATGTTCAACTACTTTTATTATAGCTAATTTGATATTTGCTTCATTTTGTGTATGAGCATTTTTCTGTGTGATTCTTCCCGTATATGTATAAAATACGGGATTTTAAACACATCGACAGTAAGTACTGTTTCTCAAAAAGAAAGGAAAACATACAGGAATGGAAACACTTATATCTATTTTTGGACTACTGGACAGAAAGGAAGAAGGAAAAATAGAGGAGGAAGAATAAGGAAGGAAGTGTATAAGAAATAAAAAAATAAAAGATTGGAGGGGGAGAGGGAAGAAGCAAAGTAGGAAAGCAAAAAGAATGAAGAAAAAGGTGAGGGGGGAAAAAAAAAATAAACGACCACAGTATTCTGCAAAGTGGAGGAAATTCTAGCTGCACAAAATTTTAAAAAATAAGTATAAATGAAAGCGGACATTTTCATCTTGATCGACAGGGGATAAAGTTCATAAATCTCTACTTTTACTTTTTGTAGTCTGTCCCTAGGAAGTAGAAATAATTGAGAAAGTACCCACAGAATCTCATTATTAGAGAGAAAAATTACAAAGAAAAGTCTAGTACTGCAATCCTCATGCAGGTGAAATCTCCTCAAAGTCAAGCTTGCAGACTATGGGGATCTGAAAATGAAATTGTGTGTGAGATTATCAGTCACCAGGAGATTCTTGTGTCTGCTCACTTTATTGGAATGACAACAAGAGCTCCCATTTCTTGGCAATGATATGTGACTTATGAATTTATACATTATCTAAAAGAAGTTGAAAAATATCTGTAATATTATTTAAAAGTGTGTTCCTTTGCTCGGAATAAAAACTCAGGATAGTTTCTTATAATTGGTTTGAAATTCATTTTCTAGCATGAGAAAGAAAGGCTTGGGACACTTCAATAGGTAAAGGAAAATAAAATTAAACATCCTTAATGGTGCTGCAGAAAGTAAAACCACATGCAAAATAATTTTTCTTTTTTTAGAGTATTGGCTTATTGGGATATGAATAATTCACAGACATAATACTACTGTCTTATATAAAATTAGAAAGTGTCAAGGCACTCCATTGCAATATTAATGATGTCTACATTAAGTAATGTTAATATCATTGTGAAGTTCTAAATACTTTATGGGTTATCTCGGTGAAGTCTCTGTGATGTTGTAGCCCTACGGGTGATATAGCTGCTGTTACTATCCATATTTTAGAGAGAAGTAGAGGCAAGACATAGTGAATCCATACCCTGTGAATCCATAAAGAATGTCCTTCTAATGGTCCCTGCAGAGCCCTGTTAAACTTTGGGGAGAAAAGCATTATTTTTATCATGACCTCTTTGCCTCTGCTTCCTCAAAAGCTCCCTTGCCCTGTATTTTGCAGTTGCTTCCTTAGGCCTATTGGGTTGGTCAGAGATCCATGGGTGGACTTCTTTCTTATATTCATTTTCTTCCTTTCTCAAAATATATTTATTGGTGTTCATCCCCTGAGAACCTCGCTAAGTCAATTCCTTCTCACAGGCTAAAAGCATGATGTGCTGTCTTCCCAGATAATAGAGCTGCATTTCAAAATAGCCATTTTGGAGACATTAACTTACCATATTCACTTATGGAAAATAATTGATTTTGATTGAGACTTTCAGTTATCCAGCAGCCCTCTTCCATAAAAACTGAATAACTTAAAAAGTCATTCTGTCTTATTCTGCATAGGCGGATTCAGCCATAGAATCCACGTCACCCTGGTAAACGCTGAACTTTTAAACATCTGTAACCCCTAGAGCTGTTCTAAATTGCCTGCTCAAATTACAAGCTGCTCTTAGTGCTCTGAGGATATCAGTTTCAACAGAATTTTTCACTTGGAGGAGTTGTTGGGGTGTATTTAGTGGTGGACTCTTGATAGAGTAGGAAACTGACATGCTCTTTCTTCTCTAAGCAAGTGCTGAAATGATACCACCAAGGCATGCACTTTTATATACTCAGCTGTGTACAATCTTACGTGATATTGCCTTGAGAAACTGTAAAAATGTACGGTATATTTTGTTGGCTACAAAATATTCAGAAATCTTAGAAGTTTCTCTTAATAGTACAGGCTCAGAGCTATGCTTGTATTGCTATTAGTAAAGAAAAGTCCTCACATTTTAATGCAGCGATTTTCAACTGGTGGGCTGCGGCACATTAGGATCTTAGGTGTGCTGTGAAAAATTTAAGATCATTAATTAAATTATATTTGAAAGAAGTTCAAAGCACAAAAAGCATATTCTTCTTTTTTTACTCTTTTTTTTTATCAACATAATTTAAGTGTGCCACAAAGTTTAACTATACGTTCAAGGGTGCCATGAGATTTAAAAACGGTTGAAAAATGCACTTCTAACATTATAGTAAACAGTGTATATGATCAATTAGATAATTTTTTAAATCCCTGGTTACATACTGTGAACCATTGACTACATGACATACTTTTCATCAGGCAATTGATAATAATAAAATATAGGCAACAAAAGTCATAGAAGCTTAATCATTCCCACTTTCAGCATGAATCTATACAGTCTTTCACAAATCATGCAAATACTAAAAATTATTTTGTTGTGTCACTGAATATTTAAGTGTTCACCAAACAGGATATCCATGTGCCATATTTCAAAAGTTTAAATTTTTATTGAAAGAACCCTCAGCATTTCCTCAACAAGGTGCAGCAACTGTCCCCCTATATATATTTTGACCTTAGAAAATTTGAGTTTATGCAATATAATTAAAATACATTATGACCATTAATGAAGGATTGAGTTCAAGTTTAGTGGTTTTCTGGTCCAGTAGTTTTTCCCATTGAAAATAGAATTTCTATTAAAAAAAAAAAAATTGCTACAGAAAGCATTTTATTTTAGGGAAATTTTGAAGCAGTTAAGATTTACTTTTTGACCTCTGTGTTCTTTTAATACTCATTTCCTTTTGTGTTGGTATTTGAAATGCCAACTGATGCAGATATTTAAGATATATCACATATTTTAAGCCTCTACTGCCTTTCTCTTTAGTCTCATATTATTTCCATGTCTGTCTTTCTCTCTGTCTTCTGCCCCCTTCTTCTTCTTTTCTCTTTCCTTCTGTATCTCTTTATACGTGTGTTGGATATACAGACAAATAGAGAAATGTATACTTATACCTATGTTTGAGATGTTTGTACACACACAACATGCACTCACATTTAACTCACCTTCAAAGGCCAATTCCATAATTTATTTGCTCTTCTCAATGGCACATTAGAAATTTTGAACATGGACCTCTATTTCTTCTGGGGCATTATAAAGATACAAGATGGCAAAGAGCTGATATACAAAGAGAGAAATCTAGGACCTCACAAAGAGCAAGATTTTAATGGATGTTTTATGACTAGATGGTGTTATGGGATTTGTGACGTTTCTAACCTATCTAAGTTTGTTTATTCATATGTAAAATTGAATTAAGGGTCACACAAGATGAAATTTAAATGACTAAACTGCATATGCTTTCCATACCTGTAACGTAGTAGTACTGAACCTGGAACATAGCAGACTCTCAGTGAATATCTTCTGATTTGACTATCAAGTGAGGAGGCAGGATGTGCAGAGGTCGCGACTGCGGCGGAGCCCAGGAAACAGGAAGCAAACCAGGAAGGAAAGTGGGAAAAGCAGGTCTTTGTGAGACAGGCCTCTTGGTATCTGGACATGAATAATTAATACGAGAAGGTCACAAGCACATACAAGTGGTAAGTAAATCCGGACCTGATTAGAGTACAGTCGGAGCTGTGGAGCTCTATGCACGGAATTCCAAAGTGTTTTATTGGGAGAAATTAGACATGGAAAAAGGAGGATAATGATATTCTAGACTGATGGTTCTGGTAAATGAAATGAAGCAGTGACTCAAAAATTGATGAAGAATATGTGTTAGTGGTATAAGAAACAGCTACACAAAGAAAACATAGTTTTATAATTTGGCTAAGTTGTAGGAAAAGGGGTCAGTATTGGCCATAACACTTGATTTCAGTGTCCAAATGTGTCTTTCATGCATTCCTTTGATACTTTCTAAAACCTCCTTTCAATAAGCAGTTTGATTCTATTACTATAATATGAAAAAATAAGTTTCTTAAAGAGGAACATAATGTTACTCAAAGTTAGCCAAGTCCCTAAAGATGATCTTAAACTCAGTGACTTGTCTACTTAAAAAAGTACCATTTGACTGTTGTGATGAAAAATTGACTATTTAAATGGCTGAGATTAATTACCTACGTTGAACTGCAAATTTGGGGCCATATAGACACACAGAATACAAATTTTAAGGAACAAGGAGGAAGAAAGGCCTTTATCTAAAGATTCACGTGTATAATTATTTGAGAGTCTGTTAATAAAATAGCTACATTGGTGAGTTTTGACACAGAATATTATTTAAGAGATGTATATACACTAAACTCTAAGCTAAAACAAAGTAACATGTATGTTATAAATCCCTCTTCTTGGTCAGGGAGCAATTTAGTGTTATCATAGGTGGTTTAAAAGATGAGGACCTTCCAAAATAGGGCTGAGAGAATGTATGATATATAATTGCTAACTTTTAAAAGTTCATAAGACGTTGTTATGGTTTATTTGGGGACGTCGCACAGTTTACAGAAGACTCCCGGGCTTGTTGACATCCCTGACACTGTGAATGAGGGCTTTTTTATTTTCCCTTCATTTGTTTAGCTCTTCACCTAATTGATTTTCTGTGCTAATACACTAAAGGTCTGAAGAAGGCAGTGCCTCAGGTGTGACAGATGAAATAAGGTGCTTTTAGTCATTGCTTTTATCTTCCATGTCTAATGTGTTGGTTACAGCTGTGCAATTTAACAGCAAAATCAATACATCATTTGCTGCAGGTACCCCAAAGCATTTGGAAGTCTTTAAGTATTTTAACTATTAGATTTCCTCTGGAATTTTATTTATGTATTTATTACTTATTTACTTATTCATATGCTCTCCGACACTGAATTCCACAAGGTGGAAAGATTTTTGTTTTCTCCTTCCCGTCACCTTCTCAAACATCGCCATATCTACTAGCTAGTTATGTTACTTTTCTTTGAATTTTGGAACATCTGCCAATCTAAATGAATTCTGTAAAGTGTAAAATAAATGTTTAAAAAATCTTTTCAATTTCATCTAAATCATCTTTGAGCTTACACATTTAGCATATGTTCCACTGAAAATGGAGCCACTTTGTATTGTGCATGGCAAGCTGTATGTGTGGGGCACTTGGGCAATTCCTCAAGCAAATCAATGTTTTTATTGCCAGTTTTGGTTTTTTTTATATTTTGCATAGGTATTGACACAGTTTCAGTGTGAAACAGGAAAAAAAACCCATCATTTACCTTATTACAACATTTCCCTGTTTAATATTTTCCTACTTATATCTATGTTCTTTCTTTTGATTTTCCAGTTGTTTCATATTTTGAATGTTAGTTTCCAAAGGATGGGAAATGTGCTCTGTTCTCCCTCTCGGTCCCCTGTGTAAACAAGCACAGGTGTAGGCTTATGGAGTGAGGGTATCTACCACACGTTTGAAACTCCACACAAGTATACACTCCACAACTCCACTCTCAAGTATACAGCGATACTTGAAAGAATAGATCAGTTCATCAATATTTATTCCATATTTTAGATTGGTATTTGTCATAAACCTACTAGTCATGGTAAAATATTAAATGTTAGAACATAAAAAGATTAAGAATTTAGAAACCTCTTGCTCCCATTTTTATCAATAAAGATAAATGTCAATTATGTGAACTATGCTGATAAAATGATAAGTTATAAGATGGAATGTAGACTCATCTCATTCTTAGTCTACATTAGCATGTACACAAAGCTCACGTTTGGTCATGATAACCCGGAAACGAAAGGAGAACTTAAATACGCAGATCAGCTCTGTTTATACTAAAGTTAATATTTTTTCAGTTTATATTACTTTAAATAAGCATTTTAAAATTTTATTTAGTTATAATTTCAAAAATGTATCACATTTTCACTAATAAGTGATTTATCTCAGTTGTCAAGTTAATTAAACTTCATCCTAAGTTTTAACCATTCCTTACAGGTTTTCTAAAAATTAGGCAAAACTTTTACAGTCCTCATAAGTGGTATACACATTTATTAACATATTAAACTATCAAATTTTTCTCGGATTGAATTTAATGTCATTCCTCTTGGATTTCCACAGAAACTAATGCAATTGGATAGTTGAAGATATATATTCATGGAGTTATATATAAATATATTTATAGTCTGTTAGTGTGTTCATGTTAGCAATTGGATCATTGCTAATTTTTTTCTTCATGCAAGATGTTTGCCTTAGTTATCAAAGGATATTTTTCCTATGGTGGGGAAGATTTATTTTCCTGGAGAGTCCAAGTTTGCCATGCAGCAGATTTGGTTTCATCTGTATGTTGTATAAACCTGTGCTTTAATTGCTTTGACCTGAGCAATTTGAAGGAATGAGGCTTTGTCTCTACAATAAAATAGATTCTTCTTTAAAATTGTGCAACTGTTTTCCTAAATTTTATTATTAACTCATTTGTGGATGGTTGATGTGGTCCAGTTCATTAGTGAGCAAAGAAGCCACTCTTTCAGCCTATATATCTCTGTGACTGCATTTTTCTATGTTGGTATTTGACCAGAGGATGAAAAATTCCATAGGAACCTGGTGAAGGCTGATTGTTGATATAATGAAATGAGTAAACCAGAATATTTTTATGACCTAATTTTAAGTAAAAAACAGACTAAAAGTTCTTCACGTTTTAGCCAAATATACCTATCTAGAGGTGATGCAAGTTTGCTATAGGGATGCCACATTAGCATGTTTTGGAAAGGAAGACACTATTTCTGGGCAGGAATAGACCCTCCCTTCAGGGGAAATATTTCTGCATTTTTTTTTTAAGTGTAATTATGTCTGTGTGACTCAAACAGCTTTAGGCTGGGTCTGCATTTGAATTCCAATGGCATATTTTCATTTTTGTACCCAAGCTCCTTTAATATACTTCTTTGTTTAAATTGGGGAAATAGCCAATTTTATGGTGTATTGTTGCTTTGGCAATCTTGCCCAAGATTGAATCATCAATCTTCTGAAAAATATGGACAAAAAAGGATGAACTGGATGAGGTTATTAGTGAAGAAAGTGGGTTATAATCTCATGAGACGCACAAGTAAAAATGTATAAAACCCTAATTTTTTAAGAATAAAAAAAAAGCATCTGTCTTTGGTTTCCCTTTTCATGCATATATTCCCTTTCATATATATATATAAAATGTATGTGTCTGTGTGTGTATGTATACACACACACATATATTACACATACATATAAATGTAGCTTTTATAATTACATAAGTAACTTTTCTAGAGCAACTGCATGTGTTTAGTATACTTCAAGAACTCTAGAAGTTACAAACATGAGTTAGACATGGTAACTGTACACTAAATATTTATAACATGGTGGAGAGGTAGTTATGAGCACGGATATGTAGCATTTAAGCAATGAAAGGTGCAGGCCTAGGATACAATGGAACCCTAGTGTGAACTGCTCAGTGCTAGGATTCCCAAGAGGCAGCTACTGAACCTTGTATAGCAGCACAATTCATCAAGTGCATTATTCAATATTTCCCCAAGATGGTTATGCTATGATTTTTTTCAGATGTACCCATATTTATGATAGCGAGCTTCATCCTGGTCACATTGTGCCCATCATGTGGTAATATTTTTGTAGTATTCTATAATGTATTTCAAAATAATTAATAATTCAGAAGTAAAAGCTTCCTGCTTTTTATGATTTACAATAATCATCACCAGTAGAGGATAAATGTAGAAGGAGTACCTTTCCGGCCATATTTTAGCATGGCATTTTTTTTTTTTCTAAAATGTATTATTTATTTATCCACTGCAGGAGCACAGTGCTACCAAAGTGACTTTGGTGTTTGGTTTGCTGCTCAATTGCATCGTTATCAGGTGGTTTAGTCTGAAGGATACATAGCACATAGACTGCAGGGGAGACCTGGAGTTCATCTTCAAATCAAATTGATTACTTTATAGGGAATATTTTATATACCAGACAAATTAGGCATTTTTAATATAACTTTACTTTTTCATATTGTCAAGTGTGGAAATTAGATGTCAGGTTTATATGCCCTGGTTCTTAGTTCTCAGTACCAAAGAATGGTTATTGCTACCAAATCAACTGAGTAAATGAAGAAGACAAACAGATATGACCACGCCAAACACCAAGATTTAGGAGGCACAGAGTATGGAAAGTTGGTGGAGAGCAGACTACTCCAGTAAGGAACGGCAACTCCCATGGCTTAGACCCTTCCTTTTATGGTGATCTCCAGTAATACACAAAGCTGGGATGGAATATTCATAACTGTCATGACACTAGTGTGTGTGACTTTTACTATGTTAATCTGGGTAGGGCAATTGAAGATACTGTCCCTTTCATTGTACACATGCTCCAAATACCCTCTTTTGGGGCCTGACCATGTCTCCTTTTTAGGTTTCTTTATCTCTTCCTTGGTGGTCCATCCATGGAGATCCCTGTCATGGATAGACCAGACATGTGCTCAGTCCTTGGGGACTTCTCAGTTAAGATCCCAATTCCCTGCTTGGAGCCCCCACAGGTCAGTTTGCTCCTACTGTTGACAAAGTATCCCTAGTGCCATGTGCTCCCTTCCTCCCGCAGGTCAGTTTGCTCCTACTATTGACAAAGTATCCCTAGTGCCATGTGCTCCCTTCTTCCCTCCCTTATCCTTACCTAACAATATGATATGGAGAACTCTAGTCCTTCTACATATCTTCCCAGGCACTGACAGGAAAAGAGATTGCTCTTCCAATCTTGGCAGTGTTATATAAACCACAGAAACCACTGATTGCAGAATGGAACAAAATCTATGTAGAATTTTGGAAGGCAGGACTGGAAATTGATTGTTTAGTTTGTTAATTATTTTATTTAAAAAATTCTAAATTTTCTACTAGGTGCTAGTATAGGAGGAAATTGGGAAAATAAAAAATGGTCCTTGATCTCAATAAACTTGCTTTTGCTTTAAAAGAAGTAAGAATGAAACCAGAGAAGTCAATCAGATCGAAGTATCTCTGTGGGGAGAGGGTCAAACCAAATTCAAGGATGAAATTGTATTTGGGATGATATTTAAAGACTATGCTAAGCCTGGATTCACTCTTTCTAGGATATGTATATGAATCCTATTTCCTTTTTTTTTTTTTTTTTTTTTTTGGAGACAGTCTCACTCTGTCACCTTGGTGAGAGTGCTGTGGCATCACGGCTCACAGCAACCTCAAACTCTCAGGTATAAGTGATACCAGAATTTTGTCTTCAATAGGTTCTTGGTCTCAGTGATTCAAAGAATGAATCCACGGACCACAGATCAGTGGTAAGACAAGATTTATTTTACAGAAAAGAATACAGAAACACCAAAGCTCCTGGCAGAGAGAACACCCAAGTAGGGGTCACGGGGAAGCTCTCTCTCTCCTGGCTCTTTGTCCAAAGGGTATATATAGTCACATGGGTTCCTTGCAGTTACATGAGGCCAGGACTTGGTAACAATGCATGGATATAGTCCTTGTAGCTAGGGTAAGATGAATGAGTGCATTAATGAATGGATACAGTCCCTTCCTTTGGGACAAGGTAAATGAATATCAATGAATGAGCACAGTCCATTCATGGAATTGAGGCCTAGGAATCTTACATGAAATTAACCTAAGCATAGGAAATAGGGGTTCCCTGTTCAGCCATAAGTGGAAGGGGAAGGAGACACTAAGGCACTGGTGTCTTTCCAGCAGTTGTCTGACGCCTCTGGCTACTGGAGCCTCCGCCTGCTGTTTCCTCTGCCAGCTGCCAACACTGCGAGGGTGGAGGGGACAGGTCCACACTCAACTCCTGAGGGAGCCAGCTGGCTGGGGAGCCACCGGTCCGGTATCATGAGCAATCCTCTTGCCTCAGCCTCCTGAGTAGCTTGGGAGTACAGGTGTGTGCTACTGTGCCTGGCTAGTCTTACAGTTTTTTTTTTTTTTTTTTTTCCTCAGTTTTAGTAGAGACAGGGGTCTTACTCTTTCTCAGGCTGGTCTTGAACTCCTGAGCTCAAGCGATCCCCTGCCTTGGCCTCCCAGAGTGCTAAGATTATAGGCATAAGCCGCTGTACCTGGCTAAGGATCCTATTTCATTCCAACTATTTAGGGTCCTTACAGTGAAGAACTAAAGGAGGGTGGAAAAGACAGGTTACAGCAAAATTTCTCCAGTTCTATGGTAATACATTAGACTTATACAAATAGATAATGATGCCATCCACCCCTCAGTTGCTCTCTCTCATACCCAAATACAAATATAAAAAGCATGTTTTAGAGGTTGCTATTTTAGAATATATCTCTTAAAGATATGTACCTTAAAATATATATTGACCAAATAGAAGGTATGTTAAGAGGTAGTTGATAGGATAGTTATGATCTTTAGATACAAACTCCAAGAATATGTGAATGCTGTTTTCTAGAGTCTCTGGCTATTTTGAAATAGCAAGAAATTACATGGTTTGTGGACTATCAAATAGTTAATTCTCTCATTCAAGCTTGACTCAACTTTGCCAAAGTGCAGAAAAGAGACAAGCTTATTTTCTGTCTAATTTTTCCCTGATAATAACCAATCAGGTGGCCTTTGTCTACTCCCCCAAAGTGTCCTATTGAGACTTAGTATCACATAGTAGTATATAAATGGGAAAGATAATATTGTGCTCTTCAGTTTTAGTTTTTATTTTTATTTATTTATTTTATTTTTGGTGCTATGACCTATACAAGCACAGAGGAAATAAGTGTGTTTCAGAGAAATTCATTTTCTGATTGATTTGTGCATTTTCCCTCAATAACCTCAACCACATCTTTCAGACACTGTTTAACCTATGGTATCTGGGCACAGAGCATGAGGGAAATGTAGCCGGTGAACATAGGAGAGGGTGAGTAGGTACAAGGGAGAACTTGCCATTTGCCTACTATTCCTGTCCTTCTGGAATACTCAGATTCTGTGGGCATTACACTCTTTCCAGGTCTCTCTCTGTAACTTTGTAAGATCTCTATAAAATAGAATTATAACAGGAAGGCAACTTGTTTCAATAGGGTATTTCGCAAGATATGGCTTATTGGTGAGCTAAATTTACAATATTGCCGACCACTCAAGTTAGGGTCTCTATCAATAGAACCACAAATAGAGGAAGACATCTGAATGTTATCAAGGCACATAGTCATGATAAAAATGGCCCTTTTGTTTAGTTTTTCTATATATTTCTGCTTGCATCGATGTAACTCTAAATTGCCTTTTCCACAATGTTAAAGTCAGTTCATGCACAAAACACATGCAGTACTATTTCAGCAAGATTCATTGTGAGGAGCAATGGGGTCTACTTTAATTTATGAAATTCACCATTAATGCAGTCTTTTGTAATGTGAAAAGTCAAAGAAAATGAAAACCAACACTTTTCGGTTCTTTTTTTTTTATGTGTAAGCTGTCAAATTGGATAAAATGCTTGAATACCTGTTATTATGAAAGGAAAAGACTGCCTAGGGAGTAAGTATAAACCTATTTAAGAAATTAAGAAAAGAAAACTAAACAATGTTCATGTGGAAATAATTTTCAACACAAGTAGTGGTCCTTTTCCTTATATTTGCTGTATTCCCTACGTGTTTGTTGCTATTTCTATATCCTCTGTGGAAATTAAAGTCTCTTTCCCATAGTTCAAACTGATGAAAATCTATAGTATGCTGAAAGCCAAGCACAGACAAAATGCCAAGTTTTAGAGTAATGAGTGACGAATTTTACAGTTAGGTGTTTGTCAAGCAACACTTAATATTCTAGGAGTACTCTCAGTAACTTTTTTCCTAATTTAATTTGTATAAGTGACCCCTGGAATCTCAGAGCAAACAATTCCATAATATTTGTCAGTCATTTATTTCAAAAAATTGTGTAAACTAATAAAACAAAGTATAATAATTCTAAGATAGGTCATGTCAAGTGTTATTTAAATTAATAGGTAAAGAATGATTAGTAGTAGAAAATGACACAGCTGTGTCGAACTTGTAAAACTTCTAGTTGCCCTCTGGCTGTCCAGGGATGGTACTTTATCCTCAGTCTTTCCACGACATCTGTAGAGATTCTGTTCAACTAATGTAAAGCATGTTCAGGACAAAATATCTACCATAAGTTAATATTAGCCAATTAAGAGTCATATTAAGCTGTTTGGTCACTCTGCATATCTAACATAAAACGAAAAGCTCCAGAGTACCCAAATCCTCTAGAATCCCTCAGACTTCTCTACCAACCTCTCTAGCGATGAGGACATAGGCTATATATCAAGATGTATGATTTATTATGTTGCTGCCTTTTTTCCAGTGGAACGACTATTTGGTGAATTTCATTAAAATGCAGTACTATATTTGATTTTTAAAACGTCTTTTTAGGCATTATGTCCCCAAATGTCTAGCTGCTTTAAAACACTTGTGATAGTTCAGTTCAAAAGAAGCATCATTTTACCAATGGGTGAAGTGTGTCCTATGTATACAGCCCTCAGAGCATTTTCTTATACTTTGTGACACAGTGCTAAAGAAATATAATTCAGGTCATTACCTCTATTGCTTTCCAGGACAAAGAAGTCCATTACATTAAATTAGTAGTGGACAGATGAAAGCTCTTTCTACACAGTACAGCAAAGCTGTGAGTTTGCAATATCACTGATGAGTTTCAGACCTTCTTATGGGTCATTGCAGATTGTTTGCAAATGATCATGTTCTGAATTCCAAGGAAACATTTGAAACATTGTCAGCCTTGTTGATGAGAGCCCGGAAACTCTACTTTAGTGAACATGCTTTTGAAGACAGTGCATGGTGTTTGTGGTGTGTGTGAAATTAATTTTTTTAAATCTATAGTTTATAGAATAAAATATTTTTGAAACAATTATTATTAATATTTGTTAAATTCAAAACACATATGAGCTCCATATTTCCAATTTTCAAATGAAAAAAACTAGAATAACAAAGTGGTTATAATCATAGTCATCATCATCACCACAGCCAACCTTATCATCATCATCATTAAAAGGGACAGAGAAAAGGAATTTCAGGCATAAAGGAACAAGTTTTAATACTTACACACAAACTTCTAGACAACTAGGAAAAAATAGAAAATGACTTAGGCATTGAATAAGTAGAGAAACAGGACTATGATCCTTAAAATAAGAGAAACAAATGAGGTATGCCATTCACTTGTTCCAATTTTTCTCCTGAGGAAATTTCCAGATTAAAGCATAGACAGCTGGACCTCCAGAGGAATGAAAGCCCAATACATCAGTATGAATTTCCCTTTAGTCTGAAAATAACAATGATAATCCATGCATACACAAGGTGAACATTGGCAACACTGCTCACAGACCATTTTGGGAATATCATAATTCTAAGAATTTACATGGAGTTTATACAGTAATGTGAATTTTTGCCAGCAATGTGGATAAATACTGAATACACTCAGTAGAGATGTCAGAAGGATTATTTGTCTGTAGTTGGGCTAAACTTGTTCAGTGGTATAGACAGCCTTAAACCAATCTTGTAAAACTGAAGACAGCAAAAATAGACAAAAATCACAGCTAAAAAAACAAACAAACAAACAAAAAAAACTTGTATATAAGCAATCTACAAGTAACTTTTTAACTACCTGGCAAATAATATATAGACATTTTTAGAAATAGCACAAATAGTCAGCACTCAGCCAATCATCAGCACTCAGTCCTACATCTAAGAAAAAAATTATCAGCTAAAAAATGAAGAAGAATGTTTATATCCTATAACAGCAAAGATAAAAAAATTACATTAAAGCTGCTTTCATAAATATGGTCAATTATTTAGTAGAAAATGTGCTAAGAAGAGAAATAGAAAGTCAGAGATTAGAAAACGGGATTTAAAAAGTGGGAGTCAAATATATGCTGTCTACAGATACTCAATTTAAATACAAATACACAGGTAAAAAAGTAAAATGAATGAAAATGCATGGCATCCAAAGAGAAATTATTTAAAAAATTAAAGAGGCTGTATTAATGCAGAAAGTGCCAAAAATGTATATGCTCTTTAAAACAAGGAAAAAACTGTAATAAAATTGTAATACTCAACATGTACCAACAAAAAATGAATATAAGCCATACTGAGCACCTCTTCTAATTGAAGAAGTCAAATATGACTTGAGTGTTACAAATTTAATACAATTTTTTTCTTTCTTCAAATGTGTATATGTATTTTCCCCCTATAAGAAAAAATTCTAAATAAAAATATGACATGAGGAATCAATAGGGAGACTTTTATAGTAAAAAAAGAATAACTAATTAAAATAACTGATGTAAATTCATGGGGGGTATATCCATCTTAGAGCTTGAAAGTATGTAAAGTAAACTGGATGAAGCTGTTCACATTTATAGTTAGATATTTCAACCTGACTCTCTTTGTAATTAATAAATCAAGTAAGCAAAATAGCCTGAAATATCAAAGATAAAAAGCTATCAGCTAAAATTGACTAATATTTATAGAAAAATCTAACAAATAACTACAAAGTACAGACTCTTTTTATAATCATTCACACCAAGATTAACCATTTACTGCTTCATAATACATGTCTTTATAAATGTATAGTGTCACCTCAAATATCATAACTACAGAATAAAATGGAAATTAAAATCTATAAACATTTAGATAACCAAATATTCAGAAATTAAATGATATAATCCAAAGAATGGTCCAAGAAAAAAATCACAAAGTAAAATGTTTCAAATGATTGAAAATTTTTAAAAAAAATCAAAATTTCTGGGCTGTAGCTAAAGCAGGCTACAGAGGAAAACTATAGATTTAGATGTTTATATTATGAAAATAAAGATCTCAATAATAAAACTTTCTAATTTTAAAAGGCATAAATAGAAGAGCAAATCCAGTCCTAAGTAAGAAGAAGCAGGAAATAATAATTTCAAAAGCAGAAATAAACATAAAAAAAACATTTTAAAATATGGATAAAATAATTAAATCAAAAGCATTTTCTTGGAAAATAATGAATGAGGAGAGAATGCAAACTACCAATTATAGGATTGAAATAGGGGCTAAAATATGAGTAACTAATAAGGAAATATTATGAATTTATAACTTTTGGCCAATGTATTTCATGTATTTGAAGTACTAATGAAATAGATTTTTTTGTGATGTGTAAATTTCCAAAGCTTACTTACATAATGCAGAAAAAATAGACCATGTATTATCTAAAACAGATTAAATTATTAAAAAGCCTCCCACCTAAAAACAAATAAAAAGTTGGTGTGCTTCCTTCTTTCAAGCTTTTTTTATAGAGTTGCAGTGACCTGGACAACATAATATTAGCTTTAGAAAAAAATATATTTGACAGTGGAAGAGAAAAGATAATCTGTGTTTGGCCATATATAGTTACACTTATGTGGTTAACTAGGTTTGACAAAGATGCTGAGGTAATTAAATGGGAAACAGTTGAGTCTTTGACTATGAAAATGTCTTATTCCCATTCTGGCATGTAAAAAATTTGAAAGTCATCACTCTGTCCAAACAACAAACACAAAGCTGAACAAATTAAAAAACTGAATTTTTTTCTTACGTTCACCTGATAAATGAGGCCAGAGGGCAAATCACTGTTTCCAAAATTGGAGAGAGAGGCAAATACAACAAATGAAATGAAAATGAAACATTTCATTCTGAAAATTAAACAAGAAGTTTCATAAGCAGAAACTTCTATGGGAGCCATAAACTGAGTAGAAAAACAAACTGATTGATTGATAAATGGAGTCTTTGCTTGGACAAGTCTTTGAGTTAAAAATTCCAGTAGAGAAGTCCACACTTTTGTGAGTTTTACCTCCTAGAACTCTATAACGTTACAGTGAAAAACAAGGAAAATATCTTTTATGATTCCAGCAGGGGATGAGAAAAATTCATCTACATGAAATACATACTAAAGCATATTGTTTTCCTTAAGAAGGCCCCCTGCCAAAAGAAAATAATGTTTTCTACAGTCTTAATTTATTAGAGTTTGATCAGAGTCTAATCTGCCTAAAGGAAAGAAAATACCTAATTCTAGCTATCTCTTACCTTCCATGTGGGGGAAGTGAAGTACTCAACTCTAGCCCTGTCCAGTCATCCTGCCCCACCCAATAAAGAAGAATAAACTAAGAAGCATTTTTTAAATTCACAGCCCTGGGGCATAGACTCACTAAGAACTAATTCCTAATAATAGGGCTATAGAACACTTGTCCTCCACCTTACCTTATCATAAACATTACTAATGGGCTTTTTACTGGAAATGCTTTCACGGAGTACATCACATTGTTCAAAAAAAATTATGAGGCATGCCAAAAGACAAAAATCAGTTAGTTAAGAGAGAGCAAGCATCAAAACCAGACTCAGATTCTGCAGAAGCATGAGAAATATCAAACTAGGAATTTAAAACAACTATGATTAATAATATGCTAAATGATTTAACAGGAATTGTGAATAACATACAGAATCAGATGAATAATGCAGACAGACATATGGGAATTCCAAAACTAAAAAGGATGCTGGAGGTCAAAACATTGTAACAGAAATTAAGGCTATCTTTAATAGGCTCCTTAGAAAGTGAGCACAGGTGATGAAAGACTCTCTGAGATTGAGGATATGCCAACTGAAACTTCTGAAACTACAAAGCTGAGAGGAAAAAACAAAAATCAAGAAACAGTACAGACTTACCAAGAACTGTGGGGCAACTACAAAAATTCAAACATATGCTTAATAAGAATTCAAGAAGGAGAGGAGAGAGAGAAGCAAAAATAATGCATGAAACAAAATGCCTGAAAAATTTCCCAAATTAATGTTGGACAACAATCCACACATACAGGCAGATTAATAACCTTGGATTGAGAAAAGAGGTCTCAAATGAGAAGAAAACAGCAAAAGAACTCTGGCAGCAGGAAAAATCAAAACAGATCAACATTGTCAAGGGATCACATGGAGGTATAGCTGTGAACTCCAAAAATGGCAAAAGTGGAATGCAGAATATATATGTAAAACAAGATGAATGAAAATGAAGAGAAAGTTGAAAACCAACAAAAAGAAGCCCAAAAGTTTCTTCAGCAAAGTTAATCAGGAAGTTCCTAAAAAATTTGACATAATTAGAAAAGATATAATAGAATTGAAACAAATGACCCATTCATAGACTTTCAAAATGCAGCAGAAAGTTTCAGCAACAGATTAAACCAAGGAGAAGAAAGAATGTCCAAGCTTGAAGCCAAATCTTTCAAAGTAATCCAATAATTTAAAGAGGCAGAGAAGAAGAATAAGAAGAAGGGAAGAGCTATCTCTTGGAGAAATATGGGACTACACAAAGTGAAGAAACATACATATTATAGGTATCCCTTAGGAAGAAGGAGAAAGTACTAAAATCATGGAAAATCTATGTGTGGGAACTATTGTGAAGAACTCCCCTATTACATATAATCAGATATCTGGACATCCATGTACAAGATGGTCATCAAACTCCAGGAAAATTCAGAGCAAATGGCACTTCTCCTAGACACATAGTAATCAACCTGGCCAAAGACAAAATGAAAAATAAAATTCTAAAGCACTAATGTGTAGTAAATTAGTAACTGACCAAGAAGGGAGAACCCATCAGGATAACAGCAGTCTCAGTGGAAATCTTATAAGCAAGAAGAGAGTGGACCTCTATCTTCAATCCCCTTAAATAGTACAACTGCCAGCCTAGAATTTGTATAATGCAAAACTAAGTTTCACATTTGATGAAGAAAGTAAAGACTTTTCTAGACAAGCAAATGTTGAGAAGATTTTCCAAGACAAAACCTTCCCAGCAGGAAGTGCTGAAACCTCACTTTATATGTATCAGCCTAAAAGACACCCACCAGTGTAAAATCACCCAGACGATGGTCAGAGCCCAGTCACCACACTGGCTCAATAGGTAAGACAGAGCAGGAAGAACAGAAATCCATCCCACTTATCATTTTTTTTCAATAAATGTAAATGGCTCAAACTCCCCACTCAAGAAACATAGGCAATTTTGGAATTCTTTTTCTGGAATGGCCATCAGAGCTGTTGTACAAGCTCTGACAGTTAAGTTAGAAACTCATCCTGGAAAAAATGCTTTGAAGGATGGACTAGATGCTGGCATCACTACATATCTTCCTGAGGGGGGTGGGAAACTTCAAAAGTAACCAAAGTGATATTCAACTGTGAGATAGGAAGGTAGCACTTTTTCTAGGATGAGTTCATAAACTTAACTGGCTGACCTTGTATTACACCAAGGATGAAGAAGACCTTTACAGGGAAAATGACAGGGCACTAAGGAAGGAAATTTTAGAAGATGTCATATTTTTGATGTCATATTTTAGATGTCAAATTTTAGAAGATATCATGCTCAGGAAACATATTCAGGAATTCTTTGTAGAGCCAAGGATACAATGAATAGAGTGACCAGATACCCTGAAGAATGGGAGAAAATATTTGCATGCTAATACATATACATCAATGAAAGGCTGCTAACCATAATCGATAAAGAACTCAAGAAAATAAGCAACAAAATATCAAACAACCCTATTAAAATGGGGGCAAAAGACACTAGCAGAAGATTTTCAAAAGACAGACTAATTTATCTTAAACATATGAATAAATTTTCACCATCTCTAATCATTAGAGAAATGCAAATCAAAACCATAATGAGATATCACCTCACTACATTTCTCAAAAATCCCCCAAACAACAGATATTGGTGTGGATATGAAGAGAAAGGAACAGTTATACACTGCTGATGGGACTGCAAATTAGTACAATCTCTGTGGAAATTAGTATGGACATACCTTCTGGAACAAAAAGTAGAATGAGAATTTAATGCAGCAGTTTCATTACTGAGCATTAACCCAATGGGGGTAAAATGTCATTACATCAAAAGAACACTTAAACTCAAATACTTATTGCAGCATAATTCACAATTGCAAAGATGTAGAATCAACCCAGGTGCCCATCAATACGCAAGTGGATTAACAAAATGAGATATATGTATACCATGGAGTTTTACTCAGGCCACTGAGCTAAGGCATTTAGGAAGAAATGAGTTAATCCAGGCCTCATATGATGAATATCCCTTTGACCAAAAAACTGTCTGTGGTTTTACCAGGCTAATCAAAATTACTATTTTTAAAAACATTTTTTAAATTAATTTTTAATTAAAATTATAACTATATACATTTATGGGGCATAACATGATGATTTGATATACAATGTGAAATGCTTAAATCAAACTAATTAACATAGCCATCACCTCACTTACTTATTTTTTTGTGGTAAGACACTTAAAATTTACTCTTAGTTACTTTGAAATATACCCTTGCATTGTGCACATTAGGTGAGACTTCACCAGATGCCATCCCTCTTCCCACAAAGT
>CAUYPK010157792.1:0-49139 GCA_963574355.1 Loris lydekkerianus
AAAAAAAAAAAAAAAAAAAAAAAAAAGCCAACTCCTGATTCTCTTTGTTTAACCTAGGAATTGCTTCCAGAAACAAAATTATGTGTCTGTGGCCACTCTTCTGGTGATGGGCATCCTCACAACACATTTGCAGTAAGTTTCACTGGACAATAAGAAATTCAGCTAGTGAGCACAAGGCCATGGACCCAGTGCCACTACAGAGGATCTGTGACTTTGTGTAGTCATTCCCTTCCGTTGGTTCAGACAGTCAAGATATGATTGATGTTAAGAAACAAGTGTGATTAGTCGGTTTTCTGTTACCTTTTTTGTTCTCACTTCAATTCTGTTTCATCAGATACACAGTTCACAGTTTCCGTGAGTTGATGGCATTAAAGCTGACCTTAAATATATGAAAGGTGTAGCACCACCACCCTTTTCTTTAACATTAAGGAATAATTTGATAAGATAGTACTAATATGAAGAAAATAAATGGAGATTTTGGATTAATCCAATACATATTTTAAGGAAAAGTTGGTATTCCATGTTCTGCAAGTTGCCATATATGGCAATATGACAATGCCTTTTTTTTTTTTTTTTTCTTTTTACATATTCTGCCACTATAATGTAACTTGTTTCTTTGGACTATAATATGTGATGAAAATTGGTTTTGTGACCCAATTCGTGTGACAGCCTAGGAAATGAATAGTAATCATGAAGTGCACATTCAAAACTTTTTAAGTAGTATCACCTGTGTTAATTCTTAGCCTGGATTCTACCTGTATTTGGAAGAAATTTCCAAATATGTAAAGTCATGTATTTTTATCTATAGTCAGGCCTGAGTACTTGTGGGTTCTGTATCCAGGGATTCAATAAATCATTGGCAAATAATATTCAGAAAACAAAAATGATGACTGTGTCTGTACTGAAGGTGTGCAGATATTCTCCTTGTCATTATTCCCTAAACAACGCAGCATAGCAACTATTTACATAATATGCATATTATATGAGGTATTACAGGGAGTCTAGAGATGATTTAAAGCATATGGAAGGATCTGTGAAGGGGATATGCAGTACAGTGCCATTTATATAAGAGGCCTGAGCATCCTTGGGGCTTGGTATCCACCGGGGTCTTAGACCCAATCTCTCTTGTATGCCAAGGGGTGGATGGCTGTGCAGAAGTTTTGCTTATTTCCTTAAGAATTGGTGTAGTTACTCAGTATCACACAGGGGTCCTCAAACTTTTTAAACAGGCCAGTTCACTGTCCCTAAGACTGTTGGAGGGCCGGACTATGGTTTGAAAAAAAAAAACTATGAACAAATTCCTATGCACACTGCACATATCTTATTTTGAAGTAAAAAAACAAAACGGGAACAAATACAATCACACCGCCTCATGTGGCCCACGGGCCGTAGTTTGAGAACACCTGGCAGAGTATTCTTAAATGTACTCACCCCAAATTTATGTTTTTTCACTACCCTATACAATTTATTTCCTAGTTAGAATGGATAGAACCTAACATAATTAAACCATAAGCAAATAATTATGTATTCATGAGTGAAAAAGAAATATCTAATTTCATACTTCGGTTAGAAAGAAACCAAATTCAATGAAAGATGATGTTTTCAATACAAATAGTGTAAGGCCAGGTGTGGTGGCTTACTCCTATAATCCTAGACTGTGGAGCGACTAAGGCAGGTGCATCAGTTGAAGCCAAGAGTTTGAGGGCAGCCTGAGCCACATAGCAATCCCTCATCTCTACAAAAAGTAAGAAAAATGACTCAGGCATAGTGACATGCACCAGTAGTCTCAGCTACTCAGGAAGCTGAGCTGAGAGGATCCCTTTAGCCCAGGAGTTTGAGGTGGCGATGAACTATGATAGCACCACCTCACTCCAGCCTGGAAAACAGAATGAGAACATGTCTTTTTTTTTTTTTTTTTTTTTTTTTAAGTGCCAAGTTAATACAGAATATGTATGAAAAACCAAATGTTTTGAAAATGTTAGACACAATACAAAAATGAACTCATAAAATAAAACATCAATAACATGCTATTCTATGGACATGGTGAATATAAAGGATTGGTAATGTTAATTTTATATATAAAGGTTTCAGGATGATCTAAAGTTATCTTATTTGGAATCTTATTCATTTTAGTACTAAAGTATTTGGACTTCCTAAGCTTTTTTTGTAAAAAATATTTGAAAAAAAAAGTAAAAATTTTAAAGTAGTGGTAAGGTTTACTAAAGCCATATAATTAAATTTATATGAAGGTTTAAATAATCTTAATTTTTAAGTATTCTAAGTTTTCAGGAAGATAACATTTAAGGCAAACTTCAATGTAATTACATACCTTATTTTAATAAAGAAGATTAATTCAAAAATATACTTTCAAAAACAGTGCATTAAAAATGGAATAGTGTTTTTAAGTGTTAACACATTTACCTAAAAGAATCTTGATGGAAAAAATTGTTTTCATTTGACTGATGACTGAGCTGAGTATTTATTTTATATCTATGACTATTATCATTTTGAAAAGATTCTCTTACGAGCAAAGGAATGTATGGAACCAGACCTTTATATTTTTACCAACATATTTTCAGAATGAGAATGAGATGTGGAGAGAGTAAATGATTCACCACAGGCCATGTAATTCATCAATGGTAAGGCTGAATTTATAGACCAAGTTTGTGATCACCAAATTGTTCATGGCTGCCTTGAGTGCTGTGTTGCCTCGGAGCCAATAGTTCCTCTATGTTTATGACACTGGATGAGAGGCAGGTACTCTATCAAGTCTGCACAGCTTTTTTTCTTTTCTGCCGTGGATTAGAAGAGTAAGACTTCTAAGACCTGTATTACGGGTCACACCGTAAATACACACTAATGAAAAGTGATTAGCAAAAAAAAAAAAAACCAGTCCGTGCATCCTTTCATGATATCTGATGCCACAGATTAGTAAAACAGTTCTCACAAAATGAGCATGCGGCCCGCAGGTTGGACATGCCAGCAAATCCTGAAGGAGGTTAGTGAGCTCTGGATCCGGTGTGGCTGGGGGAAAGGACGAGCATGGCAGTATCCGCAGTGCAACAAACTTGATCCCCCCGAGTAGTCACTGAGTAACGTTTATAGTCAGTGCTTCTGGGCCTCACAAAACACAAAGGAAACATCATGTGAATAGTAGGAAGCAGGTGCGTACTTTCCATTATTGATTATATTAAATACATGATATTTAATATAATTTCTGCAATTAAATACAATATATTTAATATTTAGTATTGATTATATGAAATACATTAGCATGGCTACAGAATATGATTTCAAATCAAGACCCAAACTGAACACTGTTATTTATAGTTGGCAGTTTCTATATGATAGGCAAGATTCTGTTTTAGTATTCATTACATTTTTAAAGTATCAAGATTGTTGGTAGGCTAAGAAAAGGAGGAAAGGTGTAGAAAGGATAGATAGGGGTTCCTAAAGTCAGCCATATTTCTTTATCATCTGTGTAACTGACATTTATAATACATTTGAATCACGGTATGTAACAGTTCTCAAATTTTTAAATAATACTACGTAATGCCTATTAAGGGATAATTTAATGTCACACATTATTCACATGGTTGGTCAACCTCCACACACACACACACACACAGTTCAAGCATCTGTTCCAAACTGGCAGATCACATTAATATTTATTCTTCTTCCACCCCCACTTCGCTTAAAAAAAAAAAAAAAAAATCCTTCATTAACAAGAGTGAAATAAAGTACCATAAATTGCAGAGAGAAAAAGCAACTATATACTTGCCAAATGTACGTTAAAGCCCAAATTACCTTGAAGAAATAATATTACATATTTGTTATTAAACAGATATCAAATACTCTCCATAGTGCCATCCATTTCAGGTATTAATTATATTTCAAGGTACTGGCAAAGCATGCAATAAAAATGTTTTTCGTAGGAATACTCTGTGGAGCTTTGGCTTACTGATAACCACCCAGCATGAACCATCCTCAAGCGTTAGACCTCTCCGTTGGACACATTTTTTGTACCCACTAAAAAGTGATATTGATTGTGCCTCTACCAGTGAATTGCAACACTGGACAGTCATATTACCTACTTATATCATCTATGCCTGAAAATTATAATCATAAGGGCTATTTATTGTATTTAAAAGAACTATCTGGACTCCCTACATTGAACAGTTGATAGTCTAAGGGTATCAATATAATACTCTTACTGTGACTTTTAATTTTATGAGAAAAATATTAATTTCTGGCTTTAAAAGGTAAGAGTATAAAAGTAAGAGAGCTCCACTGTGAGAAATTACTTTCCAATGCTTGCTTTTCACATTCAGTTTTTACAAATTGTATCTATTTTAATTTGAACAAAACCATCACTTATTTCATGTTTCTTTAAAACTTAGTACTGGGATTGATGCCTTTGTTTTTTTTTTTTTTTCTTATTATATCAAACAGCTTTACAGACAACTAACTCTGCCATGATCCTAAATTTCAATTTCACAATCTTTGACTTTCACTATCCTGTACCCTGTGGATACCTCAGCTGCCTGGATGACCTCATTAACACCTATTTGCAAATAATGGTGTTGTTAGTCTTGCCCACAGGTTTTTACACCTACAGGAATACTATTTTACATGGAACTCTGGCCGTTAGCTCTAAATGCCGAGGAAATTATATTGACTACTTAAGGTTTTTGTCTTCTGGCTGTGATTTTAAAAATCTTTAGCATTGGGTCAAATGAATCTTTCAATAAACAAAATATTTTGTACTTACATTCTGAATATGAAACTTGGCTAGCTTGCTTGTTGTATATTTCATTCAAATTAAATCACATTGACCACATTTGCTCTTTCCCCCTACAGGTTTTTACTGTTATGATCACCTCCTCAATGTTTCATGATTGGTAGGGATTCTGGATTGAAGGAAACAGGAAAAGAGGATAGTTATGATTTTTCAAACTCATTCATTCTCTCTGTTTCTCTCTCTCCAGAAATTCTACCCAGCATGAAATGATTCATCCTGTGGGTTCTAGAGTCAGGTTTTGGTCTTTAATATTGGACAAATAACTTGACCCTTCTTAGCTTCATGCTCTCAGTGTGGAACAATTATAGTCCTCACGCCTCAGGATGATTAAAGGAATGAACTTTGATAACCCTAAAAAAGTACTTTCATGATGACTGGCCCGTAGTGAGTATGCAGTGTCTACAGCAGTAGACAGCTACTCTTGCTTGGACTAAAGAGGCAATTCTTTTTGCTGTAAATTTAAATACATATTTAGTATTAACACTAAAAGAGACACTGGACTTTATACAAGCTTGAGTCATGACTGGGGGTGTTCCCCACTGGAAGGAAAGTCTTCTATTCATTAATTTACTTGGAATACTAACTTACAAAAATCATTGTTGTACAAATGCTTCCTCATTTGTGAAGTGTAAGACAGCTAAGCTAAGTACAAGGAACAGAATGCTGCCTCCACTAAACCTAAATGATGTCCTTCTGGCAGACAAGAATTATGGCTGAAAAAATGTGTAAGGAAGAGTGACTGTTCCCTCAATTGTTTGCATCCAGACAGAACACACATACCAAATTAGAAATACACATGTCAATGTCAGATCATAGCCAGTGTTTTCCTCCCTCCTGTATTGTAAACATATTGGCAAACAGTAACCACAGGTAAAGGTAGCTTGCTACTTAACGGTATTGATAGTTGTAACATGCTGAACACAACTGGGCATAAGTTGCAACAATTTTATGTAATGTCCTTTTTTATAAAAACTGTGTAGCAGGATGTAACTCTTGGCATTAGTGTAAGGATGTGTAATATAAACTTGACTTCATTCAATTGCCAAGCAAATCTTAACAGTATGAATTAGATGTTATTTCATTGTGCTTATTTTTGAGTAGTTTCAATTGACTTTTACAGTGATATTAGTACTATGGTCCCTCAGTAAGAAATAAACTTTAAGATGAAAGATTTCAAACACTTCCATTGTAACTGATTTTGTTAATGCTATAAAGATACAATGCAGAGTGTCCCCAAAGTTGCCACACACAGGGAAAATGGGAAATTGTAGCTCTAGGGACCTCTATGAAATAGTCATTACAACATTTTACAAAATATTTACACAATACTCTCTACGTCTTGGCCACCTCTTTGTAAAATTTTCTGATGAATGTTTTGTAGATAAAGGTACAATTTCCCATGTTCCCCAAATGTGGCAACTTTTGAGACAGCCTGTATAGGAAATATATTGAGGGCTATTATTAAAATTTTTTCCAGATGTTTCATTTGAAATAGAATAAAGGTTTCTGTTTTGAAGTCTTGGCTGACATTTGTATGCAACTTTTTGATTAATCTTATTCTTTCCCAGTATTATTGAAGATATTTATAATTATCTACCTCACTCGGCTGGGATGTAGCTCCCTGGGCTCAGTTCGTTCGAGAGACCTCTCCTGAGTGATTGACTCTCAGCTTCTATTTTATTGTAATATTTGAGATTGCCATGAATTCTCTTGATGTTATTTCCAAGAAGGACCAGTAGCAGAGTTTTTTCAATGGTGGCTCCTCTTTGAAATTTATAATGAATAATTTACTCCCCTTGATGATTCACCAAAGCATTAGTATGGCAGAAATCAGGAGCTGATGAAAGGATGACCTATTTGATTATCTGATTTTGTTGTTGTTAATATATTTTTCCATCTAATAAATTGATATACATTCTATAATACATATGTGACAATAATGTGAATTTATGCTGCCCATTAGGACACATTAGTTTGCCTTTCACATTTTAAATTATTTGTAATGAGCTATGAGCATGAGTTCTTCAAGTTCTCTCTATAGTTCCTGAATATTTCTAAACACTACTTAAGGAGATGTGTATTCTGTATTTATTGCTTATGTTTCTGTCCCTTGTACATATATTTCCACATCAATTTATTTTGGCATAATAAATAAAGGCACAGAAAACAAGTCATCTTAGTGTATAAATATTCATACTTGTGCCTGATTTATGCAATAAAAAGTTTACTAACAGAGTTCATGCAGCAACATATTTACTTCAAAATCATTTCTAGGCAATGCCTGTGGCTCAAGGGAGTAGGGCGCCGGCCCCATATACCAGAGGTGGAGGACTCAAACCCGGCCCCGGCCAAAAACTGCAAAATCATTTCTAAGTAACTGGGTTTTTAAGTATAATTGTCAATACATAAGATGTCAGGTTAAGCAGCACATTAAAACTTAAACCAGAAACTGCATATTATTCTTTAATTTTTTACCAGTGTAGTTCAAAAAACCTCCTATTGCCAGAGTTCTGTTATGTTATAATACATGGTGCAGCTTAGATAAAACTAAGTATTAGATAAATACTTGCTCATTTTCAATGAATCATATTCTTTATCAGAATGACAATACATTTGGTACAAATACATTTGTAGTATTGAGAAGATAAAGAGTAAAGTCTTGGAAAGTACCAAGTTAAGGATTTCAAAGTGGAAGCTTTTTTTTATTTTAGCATCTTGGAAGTTGTAAATGTTCATTCTTTCACAACCATGCTTCTGAGCGCCTTTCCCTGAAGCTGCGATTTCCATTCTACCAGACCTCCTCCTGTTCTCTCTTAGAAGAGATACTGTGAGCTGTTTTGCAATATTGGCAGAAATAATTTACGCCACAAATACAGAGTAGTAGTTATAACATCACACTCTGTACTACTTATGTTTAAATTTTAACAATAACATAATCATCTTAATTTTGATTTAGAATTTTGTGTGTAAAATATATAGGCTGGTTTAAAACAAACAATATAAGATGCAAGTAAGAAACTTCATCATAAGAGATTGCAGTAAAGGGGAGCCATCAAGCCAACATCTCAGAGATGAACTCTCGTTCTATCAAGCAAAATTCATAAAGTCACAGATGGTTGCATAATTGTAGAGGGAGAAATTGTTGTCAAAATGATGTCATAGGAATTTGATAAACAAGTTTAAAAGTTCAGTATGTCTAGAGCATCATATATCTATGAATACTTAATAAATATTTTGGTGCACAATTAGTATAATATTAAAATTAGAAAATCAATGTGAAAAAAAAAATACACTGTCATTTTATTCTTATTTTTCCCTAGATCCTTATTGCCTGTAAGTTGTAAGTATAAGGGAGTATACTTTTTCTACTCTCTTGTTTTATACGGAGACTTGATATAAATATACAGTTTTTCTACATCCATATTTTCCTCTTTACACATGTCTCTGCTGTGTAGAAGTACTATGCTCTTTTTGCTGTTAAAATCAAAAGGAGGGGATATCTACTTACCATGGATTTTCATCCTATTTGGACTAATACACTATTACAGCTGAAGGGAACCTTATGGTTCATCTAATTCAACTCCTTTATTGTACATTGGAAAAAGCAATGTTAAGGAATTGATGTAATCTCCCCATTACTCACAGAATCCAGGGGAACTATTGATGATCCAATAAGTTCTTTTGACTTCATTCATGGTTCATATGCACTAATTTTGTCAGGTTGTGTATTTTAATTCTGCATATCTATCAAATAAGGAAATCACTCAGTTTTTACAAATGTTGCTAATCACGTTTAGCTGTGAAAAAGTTTTGAAAAACAGATTTTCTGATCACTTTTGAAATTATTATTTATATTGTCAATGCTTGACTACTTGTGTTTTGTGGTGGACACTTTAAGGTCTCTAGCATTTCTATGAGATGATATTATTTATAGGTTAGTGTTTTAAAAAGAAAAACTTAGTAACTTCCTCCGATTTTTTTTTTTTTTTTTTTTTTTTTTTTTAGACAGCGTCTCAAGCTATTGCCCTAGGTAGAGTGCTGTGCTGTCGTGGCTCACAGCAACCTCCAACTCTTGGGTTCAAGCAATCCTCTTGCCTCTTGGGTTCAAGCAATCCTCTTGCCTCAGACAGACGGGGTCTCACTTTTGCTCAGGCTGGTTTCGAACTCATAAGCTCAAGCAATCCACCTGCCTCAGCCTCCCAGAGTGGTAGGATTACAGGCATGAGCCACCATACCAGGCCTCCCTCGGACTTTTCTTAAAGAGAATTGTGACATTCTTGACTGTTAATCTATTTCTTATATTCTATTATTAGGACTTAGGACTTCAGTTGGGGAGCAAAGATTTTTTTTTTTTTTAAGATATATAGAGCATTCCAAAGATAGTTTCTCATGCTTAAAGGAATAAGCCTAATAGTTAGCAAGTCTTAATCTTTTATAAATATTTTCCTTTATTTTGACTACACACTCAAGAGCTATCAATTGCTCTATAAAAGACCAAAACCTGAGGATTTCCCTAGCTTTCCAGCTTGTCTGTTTATCATGTATCAGATAAATGTTGTCTTAACAATGGAAAATAGGGATTAGTACATTTGTTATGCCATTCTGATCTTGAAACACCAAAAAAGGTGAGGTAATTAAATGTTTAATATTTAAATACCATACATTTACATTTAATATGTAAAGGATAGATACCTGATTGACCCTATGAAAACACTAAGTACATACCTTTAATTTTTATCCTGTAAAATATATTCATGGCACTTATGTTCATGAGATCAGAATTCTTTGAGAAATAGTGGTTCTAAATTAGTCCTACAAGAGATCTGGAACAATTGATTACACCATTCGTGATTAGCATGTACTGTTTTGTTCCTGACCTCATCAGAGGATATGTGAACCCTCCTAGCCCACTGCCTCTTACTAGGGCACAGTCTTAACTATCTACTGGGTTAAACAACCTAAGCCGTGCAGTTATGCAACCTCTCTCCCCAAAACTGCACTCTTTTTCCCCCTACCTATCCTTTATTATTTCAGAAACAAAAACATTGGATCCTGACAAATATATATACTTCTATTCTTGAACATTCTATATTTCATTTTTTTCTGTCCCTCTGTAGGCTGCTCCCCTTTCTTTTCTGCTTATCAAATTCTACTGGTCATGCAAAGCCCAGCTCATTTACTATCCCACATGAAGGCTATTGTTACCAGTGCAGTTCACATGGATTAATTCCTCTTTAACCTTGTGTGTCTATAATTATCTAATCCACACTTTATGTATTATTCTTACATAACCCCTGATACTCAATTCCATTGAACACATATTTATTGACCATATACTATGTATACATCAAAATTCTAAGGAACGTTTTCCATAAAATGATGTGTATTCACCTACATTTGAGAAATCTAGACTATTACAATCAAGAAATACATAACTTAAGATATAAAAAACATATGCAAACTGCAGAGAGGTTTAGACACTATAGTGAGAAATTAGGGACAAGTAGATAGGAGAGGTTTACTTAAGGGAGTAAGAGTCCTCAGTAGAGCACCATGTCATCAGTAGAGTACTAAGACATCATGGCTCACAGTAACCTCAAACTCTTGGGCTCAAGCCATCCCCTTGCCTCAGTTTTCCTATTTTTGTTAGAGACAGGGTCTTGCCCTTGCTCAGGCTGGTCTTGAACTTTTGAGCTCAAGCAATCCACCTGCCTCTGCTGCTAGAGTGCTTGGAATATAGCCGTGAGCCACTGCGTGTAGCCTTGGATAAAGTTTTAAAAAGAAATGCATGGACTTACATAGTCTCCGCTTAATCTGGACCAGTGCCAAAATTTGACATTTTATCTCCCCCTTTTAAAGGACCTTGAATATTCTGTAAAATTTCATTCCTCAGGCTTAAGGAAATGGATGTAACATAACCAGACCATCCTACTTAAGATATTCTTGAGAGCAATAACAAGAAGTGATTGGAATGAGAAAAAATATTGGAGTCTATCTGATCAGGTTAAAGGATGTTGTCCAAAAAACCAACAATGGTAAGATTAACTAGGGGAAGGACGAGATAAGGAAATAAAGACAGACTTAAAGAAGAATCCAATAGTTAAGTATGCTTATAATTAGAGAAACAGAAGAAATTGAGATTCCTGGCATTTTATACCTGGTTATTTGTATATATTGGTTGTGAACCACTAATATCTAGGACACAGAAAGAATGGCAGGTTTGTGGTTGGAGTAGAAAGTTGGAGGTGCTAAGTTTTGTTTAAGAAGTGAGATATCTGTGCTCAGCAGGCTGTTAACCCTGAATTGGAGATGATGTTTTTTGGAAATCATATCATGTATAGGAGACTAAGGTCCCATAATTTTGAAGGAGATAATGAAGAGGAAGTCAGTACAGAGAAACATCCAGAGAAGACATTGGGTAAAGAAAGAACGAGCAAAGAATGTGACTCCATTAGAAAAGACAGAACCAGGAGTCAGCAGTCAAAGGAAACTAAAGATATGTGCGCACACACACAGGAGATGTCAGTATCTTTTTTAAAAAAATGAAGCCTTTCTTCAGGGTAGTTTTAGGATTACAGTAAAATGGAGAGGAAGGTCCAGAGATTTCCCATTTATGCCCTATTCCCACAGGCTCTCTCATTACCAACATCCCCACAAGTGTGCCCCGTTTGTGACCATTTGTTTACCTGTGAGAACATATGGTAACCACCCATATGTGGTTCATAGTTAACATTACAGTTCACTCTGTTATATATTCTGCGGGTTTGGACAAATGTCTAATTACAAGTATCCACCATTTTATAGTATTATACAGATTATTTTCACTGCCCTAAATATCTCTATGCCCTCCCTATTAATCTTTCCCTCCTGGCAACTGCTGGAAAGTTAAGGGTGGTTAGCATTATTGAATACTGGATGATGGTTTTAAGACTGTGAGATGAGACATGAAGAAAGTCATTAGATTTAGCAAGATTGTTTTCAACAGAATATACACTTTTGCTTTGACTTGAATGGGATCAGAGAACGGAGTTTGTAGACCTAAGTGGTGTATGCTGGTCTTTTGGGAAAAAAGTGCTGATAAAGGGAAGATGATATGATGGTGTCTTGAGACAATAGTAGAATTGAGGAAAGTCTTGCAGGGTGACGGTGGAGATGAAAAAATTAAAAATGAAAGAGGGAAAAGAATAAAGAGTCAAAACAAAGTCTAACAGGTGACGGGGGGGGCAGTGATGGCATTAAGGGAACTGATGGAGGTAGTTAATTTCTAAAAGGGATAGAAATCCACTTTCATCCGAATTGGATAAAAATTTGATGATGAGTAAACTCATAGTTAGATTATTACCTCATTTATATTATTTACTAAGTCTCCTTATGCCTTGTGACTACCATTATGTCCTCCCTTGCCCCCGGTGCCGTAACATCTGAATTAACTTTACATCAGCTTCTAAGGATTCCTGCTTTTGGGCCAGATCCCATGAAAGAAGGAAGGGACATGGTTTGTTTTTTAAAAATTTCTAGACATGACAGCCTTGCTCCCATATTTGTTACACTCGATGATTGTAATAGCTAAAAGAATCAGTACTCATTAGAGTTGAAACTTAGCAACCATTTTCCTATTTAAGATTCTTGTAGCATAGTCACAGAGCGAGTGTTCTTCCCTTCCGAAAGTTAAGATGGATTAGCATCAATCTGAAGAACATTAATTATTTTTATGAAACATTTAGATATATTAAGATCTTGAACTTTTTAAGTAATTGGTTAATTTTTGGTAATTAATAAAGGTTTTCACTTTTTAGAAAAATCTTTTTGTGAGAACAGATCATGTAACAGGAGTGAAATATATGCATAAATATTATGATAGTCTCTTTTTCATGGTAGCGTCTGTTTAAAATCAGAAGAGCAACCCGATAAACCAACCACTGAAACTGGTCTTAGACATAATTTAACTGCTTAAATCTGTGTTTAGTACAATGATGTGACAAAGTTATAGCCTTAAACAAAAGCTTTCTTTTCTTTATGTTTATAAAACTGAAACTGGAGGGTAAGTTTAAAGCATTTACACCCAGAATGCATGAGTACGTACAGACATAACAGCTAAAGACTCAAACACGGATCTTGCTCTTGAAGTCCACGTTTGAGAAAAGTTCCCTTATCGCTCTGCCTTCGCTGCACGTTTCGCATTTCTGCACCTCACACCTGTGTCTCTACCCCACCTGATTTTCTTTGTATTGTGTCCAGGTAATCAGCCAACTACCAACACCTAGGACTTACTGTCAACCTCTCCTCTCCCATAGACATTCGCTAATCCCCCTTTACCAGGAGATGTTCTAAATTGATGACTGATGACAATAAATTGTCCCTTTCATAAAAATAGTTGCCTGTTCATAACAGATAATACTTCTGCTTTACAAAGTGGATCTAACATAGTAGAATTTCAGGATTGGTGATTTACAGTTGGAATATACTATCTCCACATATGTCTGTGACTTCTGAGCAAGTCATTTCTATATAATTCTTACCAAAATTATTCATTTTAACATGAATTAACATAATCAGAGTCCTTTTTCTATCTTCTTTTTTTTTTTCAGTTACCTGCTAAGAAAATTTGTTGAAGCTCCTCAAACTGAAATTATTTTTCTATTTTATCCTTTACTAAAGTTTTAACCAAAGCATCAGGCATGTCAGATTTTATGAGGCAGAAATCACAATGTGGTCACTTTGGCAGAAAGCTACCCTTTGAGATGGAGCAGACCTCCTCAGTAAATTTTTTATGCATATTTGCACTACATTTTTTCTGGAGGAAACTCAGCAAAATGAAAAAAAAAATTTTTTTTTGTTTAGGGTCACATTTTAGCAAATGATGGATTCAAGATCCAAACTCAGGTCTGTCTGACTCCAAGATCTTTGGGTCACACCACCTGTGGCATTTTCTGATTGTTGTTAATACTTTACCACAAACATATTTGAAAAAAAGCTTTTCACCCCACTCCCACCCCCATTAGAACAGTACCCAAATATTTGAATGACTTTAGTTTCCTTGAACCACTTTGACTTTGCTTTTTTCCACCTCCTATTAACAGGGATTTTCAGCTCCACCAACTTTAAACAAGAACACAGAAAAGGACTTGACAATTAATAGGCAGTATTCCAACTCATGCTTTCAAAAATTTAACCATTGTTTTTATCCTGACCACAACTTCCCATATTTCTTCTATCAGTTTATGTTTCCTTATCTTTCTTGAACCAACACTTTACCTTCATTAACTTTTCTGTTTAACAGTCTAAATGCTTATATAGCATTCTCCATTTTTATATTTTTCTAAAATCTCTCCTTTCTAGCCAGTGTGTTGCTATTTCCTGTTTTTAGTTGACTTTCAAAAATAATTTAATATTGACTCTACCGTGACAATGCTAACACTTTTCCCACATCTGTGCTTTTGCCCAGTTAAGTCTCTTCCTCTTTTCTACTACCTGAGTGGTAAGATGCACGAAGTCTCTATCTTGTCCTGGCTAAAGTATTTTCATCTTGCCACCGTATAATCCATATGGATTAGAAAGTCATTCCATTGTTTTCTACAGGGTTTTTTTGTTGTTGTTTGTTTATTTTTTTTTTTGCTAGATTATGATTACTTTGAGGGCAAATTATTTCATTTTTCCATGCTACAAATAAATGAACACAAGTGTTTCCATCAGTGTTGGGCGCATAGTAGGTACTTTAGGGAGGAATCTCCTTTTGATTTGCTTCAGTGAAATTTTGTTTTCTTTTGCTTTATACTTACTCTAAATATTCTTCATAGAATCAAGAATGAGTGTAGTTTTCAGTGAAAACATAATGGTAAGCAATATTCTATTTCATTTTTGTTCCAGGTATCATCCAGTAGGTTTTTCTTACTGAGCAGAAAAGTCTCAGAAGTGTATAAAGATATTTGGAAATATTAAGACATTGAAGAATGGATAGTGATTTTGTTAAGTTTACCAGTCTTTAAATCAACGTTTCTTGAACTTAGGTAGCCATCTGGGCCACACTTTTCTGAATTTCACCCCAAACTTAGAGGTTTGTGACTTTCAGTGAATGGGCCAGAAAAATGTTTATTTCTACCAAGTGCCCCCTATAATCCTGACGGTTGGTCAAAATTAGGAAATATTGAATCCAGAACCTCTCCACACAAAGTGTATTCTATGTGCCATGCCTAATCTCCTGGGAATTTGTTAAAAATACAGACTCTCATGCCCTATCATACACCTCCTGAAGTATGATCTGAATGTTAACTAGATCCTCAGTTAATTTATGCTCCTTAAAGTTTAAGAAGCACCATCATAAAATGCAACGATTGGAAAGCAAACATTCTATTCTATTGTTTTAAAATATATATGTGTATGTATCTATTTTTAAAATGCTACAAGATAGCATGCACATGCTTTTAAAATTTAAATAAATATTTAGGATAGTTTTAGTTATTTTAATAACTATAAAGTTATTATTAATATGTAATATTTAATATAACAATTAAAAGTCTGAGGAAAACACACGTTTATGGTTTAGGATAATATGTAGCATAGTCTTTAGCTACTTGGCTGGAGTTTTGTGTGGGTGAGACAAAAGTGTGTTTGCACAAACCAATTACTTAGAGTAAATTCAATTTAAAAGATAATTTTGGTCATGTAAGATCTTTGGGTTCTGCCTACAAAATGCAACTGGATTGATTGACGGAAGTTTTTGCCTGATCATTTCTGAATATCAGATGCATTCAATAATTGAACTAAATAAGTCCTACTGATTAGAATGAAGTTTAAAAATCGTTTTATAACACTTACTCTCTAATATTCCTGTATGTATTTCAGGAATAAAAAGATTATTTGCGAGATGAAGGAAAGATAAAAAGATTTATCGTAATGTGAGTTATTGGAAGTATTTTTAGTGATGTTTACTCTTCTATTAAGTTTCCATATATAAATACCTAATTATCATTTGTTAAATTAAGTGACATTTTATGGAATGCTTGGTGACTTTAATTTATGCATTAAATATGCACATATATTTTAAAATATTTACATCTTATAATACACTTAATAATGACTTATCTCGTAGTGTTATTTATTGCTTAACCATTTCCTTGATTTTACTTATTTTTTTAAATTAAAAACTATTTTAAAAATAAAGTGCTTCCAAATATTATATTAATGTAAATCATTTCTGTTTATCCTGAAATGGTGATATAAATTAGTATTTGAACAAATTTCCATCTTATCTGAGACATTTGTGGGAAGCTTTCCTTTAAAACAGTCACTTGAAATATATCAGGATGTCCAGATTTCAAACATTAGTTTACATTACTGTTATTCTATTTAAAGCTTAAATACGTTTTAAGCAGCATATTGCTTACCGTAAACAACAGCACATAATTCCGTGCAATTGCAATGCACTTATAAAAATGTACTTTGTCCTAATACAAGCAGTGTTACTAGCAAAATAATTCTAGTTACTAGCATTGATAAAGCCTAATTAATCATTACTACTTATAACCAAATGTAACAGGTACTCATAATCCAGGGGTCCTCAAACTGCAGCCCACGGGCCACATGAGGCGATGTGATTGTATTTGTTCCCGTTTTGTTTTTCTTTTACTTCAAAATAAGATATGTGCAGTGTGCGTAGGAATTTGTTCATAGTTTTTTTTTTTTTAAACTATAGTCTGACCCTCCAATGGTCTGAAGGACAGTGAACTTGGCCCCCTGTTTAAAAAGTTTGAGGATGCCTGCCATAATCTAACAAATTTTAAAATTTTAAATGTTTATTCCTGAGTTCTAGCCTTGACTCTTTGAATGAACCAAATATAAATGCGTAAAAATATAGTAATTCTTAAACGTGGAAAATTGTCACTAATTCAATTGAGGTTATATTGATTCTTACTGTCAGCATTTTCAAGACTATGTGAATAAAATACAGTACCTTACGGAAAGTCACAGATGAATACAAACACAGTATTTTCTAAATGAGCGAGAGGGTTCTCTCACAAGGCAATCATTTCTCAAGGTTAAGACCAGCTGCTAACTTGGTGAATGTGAGGTAATTAAATCCATATCTCTTAGTGCTTCCTGATGATTTTTTGACATTTTTATCCTGATTTTAAAACGCCTTTAATATTTGGTTTAAACATACTTGCTTTTTATCACCAACAAGTCTCAGCTCCTTTGTTGTTAACCTTGATTCTTAAAAAAGTATTTAAAAAGAATTAAATAATTTTTAAAAAGGAGACATAAAAAAAAGGAGACATCCTCCCCCAAACCCAGAAGGAAACACCTTTATAATTTCTTCTTTTCGTTTTCTTGGAAATGGACAATCTCCCTGTAAGAATCTTGGTAATTCATGTTTTCTTCATGGCTACCTCTCTTTGGGATCTGAAGAAAATTGTTTTTATGGAAGCATTCAATAATGCACAGGTTATTGGTTACTGCTTTGGAATTTGTCTCTAGAAAGAGCTCCAAACACATTGAATATATGCTGGTTGATGTCCAGTTCAGGAGCTGAAAGGAGTTCTAAAGGTGTTTCTCTTTTTCTATTTATTTATTTTTATTTTATTTATTTATTTATTTTTTTTTTTTTGCAGTTTTTGGCCCGGGCCGGGCTTGAACTCACCACCCCTTGCATATGGGGTGGGTGCCCTACTCCTTGAGCCTCAGGCGCTGCCCTGAAGGTATTTCTTAAACAGGACATTTTGGCAGCCCCCACATACAACCTCTTAAAAAATAAACTGGACAAGCAAAGTCTTCTCTGTCACACACAGCCCCACCCCCGCAATTAACTGATTGCTCCCACTGAAGCGTTTATTAGATGAATCCTAATCCTTCCATGTATTCATTTATTAACAATAGATAGACTATGGCAACTCCCTGATTAAAATAAAAACATAGGAGTTTGTTAATTTTTTGCAACAACCAATGAGTTGGTAGTTCTGAGTTCTGAGTGGTTAATTTTATTACTAAAATAATAAACTTGAATATCTATTTTTCTCTCTATTGATTTTTTGCTGTACATGATAGTTCTTTAAGACAAAATAATACGCAGTAGGTTATTTTTATTTTATAGAGTCATTAAAATCTTCAAAGTTTCCAATTAAAGAAGATTCTTTAAGCTTCCCTGAGTCACCTGGCTCACCTCTTGCTGCTGGTTACAGGCGATAGTTATTTTTCATTGTTTCTTATGCTGTTCAGCTCGCTAATGTTTTTGTTGGTCCAATATGTGAAGGAAGGACTGGGCTGATTATAAGGTTAGTATCTGCAGTGAATATCCTGCACGGCTGTGTTTCTTTCTGTTTCTATATATAGTTCTTCGTTCGCATTTCTGCATGGTTTCATTCAACAATAAATGTCTCCCTTCACGTGGAGATGTGTTGATAGACAGGCTTCACTTCAGGGTCTTCATTTCAGGATTGCCCACACCCTGTTGCCACAACACAGGCATAACCAACTTAATTTGTAATTGAAGCTGGGAGTTAGAGCTCTGCTGTGCTTATCTTTCAAATTCCTCCATCCACATTGCTGCTTTCTCCAGTTTGTTTTCTTAGACTAATAATGCACTTTTCAGACTTTATCCTGGGGGCAAAAGCCATTTCTGCAAGAAAGCCTGCTCTATGAGGTGGAGAGGGTGTGGGAGGAGTAGGTGTTTTACCAGCTTGCCCATTCTCAATGGTGGATTTTAATTAATTCCCCTGATGATTGTACCACGGCCTACCCTTGCCCTTTGAGTTCCCTAGGAAGTAAGAGCTTACTACTGGTATTTTAGGCCTGCGTTTTTTCACTCTTTTGTTTGTCAACCTGGGTCTTTTCATCTACTCTACCTGGTTTCTCAAACTTGCTGATACTCTGCTGGCACCTTTTCTCTTTTTTCCCCAGCACTGGTATAATTTTATTATTTTTAAAACAGAGAAAGGATGTAGACTTAGGTGCTTATTCTATTATTCTAAACCAGAAGTCAATAGTTCTTTTTGAATATTATATTAATGTAAGCAATAATCTGTGTTATTGAAATGAATATAATGGGCTCTGGTGCCACGTTTTCCTGCCTAAAGAGGAGAATATGCCCTCTTTTTAGAGCACAAATTTTGCCTGTTATTCACTTAATTCACACCGTTCAGTTAGTTTTGATTCCTATCAAAACCAATTAGAGTGACTTTTTTCTTTCCCAAGTATTAAATATATAACCCAAAAAACTTCTACCTACAGGTGAAGCTATCATGAAAATTTAAAGCCATGATCTTGGCCAAATATTAGAGTGAAGAGCTTTGCCATTTTAATGTGCACTGCAGCAAACCTTACCTCCTGCTGTTCTTGAACCTGACTCCAAACTAAGGACTGAACAGCCTCTCACAGGGTAATACTGTGATACAAGCTTTCCTCTGGCTGCCTGCAGGCTGCCTGGGGGGTCCTATATTATTATAACTTCCCAAGCCTGTTCCTAGGGGAAGGTAGATAGAGCTGAGACAGACCCTACTGTGGTGCTTCTTATATGCAGATGTGTGCAGAGAAGAGTTAGAGCCTTTTAAGACCATTTAGGCTATTTTTGCTCTGAAATTCTTTGACATTAGAACATATCACATTTCACAATAGAATTCTGTCTGGCAATAGAATACTAACATATTCCCCTAGAATACGCCAAGGATTGGTGTGTTTGTAAGAGGAAGAGATGATGAATGATTATCTTGGGAGAACTAGAAAAGGGTAGATACCTGTGTTTTCTTCTTGACCATGTAGGATAATGCCCTGTTAGACAAAGGGGAAAAAACAGATCATCTTTTTTAACTTAGGTATAATTATTTTGTTTTAATAAACGGCAATATGATTATAGTCTGTGCTTTTCCTAGGGAAATCATAGGCTCGGGAATCCGAGTGACAAAGGAAATTTTAACGTAAATCCGGGACTTTTGTTTTTCCAAAATTGTTTTACTGTTAACCGGGTCCCTTTTCTCAAAATGCTTTTCTATGTTCAAACCAGTCCAATGCTCATCTTCCTTCCACATATCTTAAAATTCTCCTAAAAGTACTGCCTCATATTCAATATTTTTCTGACTTAAATAAAGCAAGTTAAATTTTATTAATCTCTAAGTGAATGCTTCCTGTGTGTATAGGCTGAGCCTTGGACACATTACCTTAGCCACTATAGTGTGCTCACCCAAATTATCTCATTCACCAAGTGAGTTTCTAAATGACTACTGAGGTTTCCCGCTTTTTCTTTAATACAGTAACTGTATCTCTTAATTCAATTAACTCTGAACATTATCTAAAAATTCAGTACAAAATATTTTTGGAGACCATTTATATCCAGACAGTTTGAGATTAATTTGGTGTCAATACCCTCATTTTTAGAAATATGGTTAGAGAAAATTTGAAAGAAAATTATGATAGTAATTTTCAGATTCAACTATCTTACAGTGAATTGTGTTATATTTTTGAGTGGAAGCTCCATTAGAATTTTTTTTCTTTTTTCCAAAGAGTGTGATCTCTGACGGGGTGAGCCCTGAGACGTAGATTCTGCTCATCGGCCTGCCCTGTGCTATGTGTATCACCTCAGGGAAGGCAGTTTATCTCCCTGGGAATGAATCTTAGTCTATAAAATGGGGGCCGCCATTCCCAGTTTGTCCCACTGCACTGTGCACTCTGATCTCGTAAGCAGTGTGCAAGGTAGTCAGTAACTGACCCACTCTGATCCCGTAAGCAGTGTGCAAGGTAGTTACTAACTGACCCAGGCTTCCCTTGCAAGCTGCTTGAGAGGCCGTGTGTTCTCTACCAGGCGTTCCCTGCAGCTTTGTCCACAGATCTCTCTTTTCTATCATCCCGATGACACACAGGGATGAGTATAACATATATCTGCATTAACAGAGGAACCAATAGCCATACGCAGCTGTCAGGTACTTGAAATATTGCTACTGTGACTAAGAAACCTAATGTTTACTTTTATTTAATTTTAAGTTATTAAAAGTTAAATTTAAAAAGGCATATAGTTCTATTGGCAACCGTGTTGTACCATAATGAGAAGATAGAAACATTGGAGGCCTATTGTAGTATTTCGTAAATACAGATGTAAGCATACACAGCGTTACTGTGAGATTTGAGTCAGATAATAACTTAGGTGATAAAACGTTTCTTAACATTTAAAAATACTTTTCAAATTAAAGGTAGAATTACATGGATAGTGCTGCTATTGTTTTGTGGCATTCTTGGTAGAGAAGTTACTGAGACATTGCCTCTAATGTATAAAAATATATGTCTAAAAATAATGTTCATATGTATTATTCTTATATGTCTTATATTTTTACTTTATTGTTTTGAGTTCAGGCTTAGCTATATGCTTATCTAGGTCACCATGGTAATCTACTGAATCCCTTAATTTCATTTTAAATGAAATATATGTCATAGTAAGAGATCCAAGAAACTTTATGCTTTTTATTTAGATTTTGTAAAGCAGATATAAATGGCTACTCTTCATTTATATCCCCTTTTGTCTGTCTTGGGATAGCATTGCTGCCCATTTATATTGAACCTATCATGTCCTATTTTCTTTACAGATCTATTTTAATCCAAACCTGTAAATGCTACCTTCCTTGATGAGCTTTTCTTTTTTAGATTTGCTTTCAAGTACCAGTAATAGTCTGTAACTACATTTAACTCGTCCCTTTGGACTAGTAAGGATTCTACATTTAAGGATATATTGTTTTAGAACAATGGATATTACAATAAAAAAATTACAAGTAACATATCTAAGAAGATAAAAGTCCTACAGCGTTCTATTATGTTAAAAATTGGCATCTTTTGACATCAACTTGATATTTCTGTGAATGTCCATTTACCTCAAGTGGTTTCTTCAAAAATGAGTTAGCTCTCATCTTTGTTGCAACAAATTGAGGCACGAAGTTCAGCTTTGTGGACTGAATGATAAAACATTTGGGGGTTGTCAAACTCTGCTTTGTTTTTATTGTATTTAGCTTTGTTCACTGGGTCTTCATTCAGTTCCTTGGATTCCTTATCAGTAAATTTCATGAGGTTAAGGTATTGACTATAGAAATCATGGAGTCAAATAGTTTTTTGCTTTGGATTCATTTTTCAGTTGTTTAAAAATAAGGACTTTAAAGTATATTATGTAGTTTTAGGTTAAGTGATTTCAATTTTTTTTCAGTATATTTTTAAGTGTCTTTTTAAAACCTCAGTTTTGAAAATATAGAAAGTACAGATAAGCAAAAAGAAAAAATATTCTGTCCGACCACATAGTTTTAATATATTCCATAAAAAAGATCCAAATCAGAGAGGGGAGTGTGTGTGTGTGTCTCTGTGTGTGTTTACTCTTATCTTTAATTTTTTTGGTTGAATTTATCAAATAATTACTATATTAAAATGTAAACATATTTTGATACATACTTACAGCCAGAAAGTTGGTAGAAATCCAATTTATAGAATAACCAGCCAAGCTTGCCCATTCTGTGTGTGTATGAGTGTGTGTGTGTGTATACGTATATATATATATACGTATACACACACATTTTCCCACATTTTGTTGACATAGATTTTCTTTTTTATTATCCCTATTATAATCAATTAAAAAATTATTGCTTGTCATTATTTTAATTTGGATTCCATTTATTACTGAAGAAGTTAAACACTTTTTCATGTTTACGGACTATTCATATATCTCTGTATAAGCTAATGGTATTTCACAGTTTGAATTTTCATATGTAAACTATTTCCCAAATTTACTTGGCCCCATATCCACCTTTTGCAGAGTATCTTGTTTCCTATAACATATTTTTGGGCAACATTGTTAGACACTGGATAGTATCGTATTTAATTACCAAAATTTTTATAAAGTGTTTAACCAGCAACCAAATGTACTAGGTTTATTGAAGCTGCTTACATTGCAAGGATGTTTTATCTTTCATTTTATATATATGATGCTAAAAAGTGTAGAAATTAACCAAATATTTATCAGGTGATTGAGCCATAAATCATTGGCAGATCGAGTCTTTAAAACTTAGAAAAGTCTTTACTTAAGTTTACCTAAGTAAACTTTTCTATGTCTATTTTGGAAGCAGTGCTATTAGGTTAAGTTACAAGGACCTATTTTATAAAATAGATACCTTTTAGAAAACTGAAAGTGAAAATATGCATACATTTCAAAAAATTATAATATGGTTGGTTTATTGTTATTTATCATAATGCAGGCTATTTTAACCCTATATATTAATACCTATTCTCCAGTAATCAGTTTTATTGTAATAGTTAAATAATTGCTACATAATTCTTCTGTATAATGCAGTGCATAGAAATGTATATTCTTCTGTATAATGCAGTGCATAAGAAAATAATAAATCCCTGTCTACCCATTAAAATTGCTAAGTGTCCTATGGGGTAAATGGGAGGTTCAATTTAGGCAAATCATCTACCTTGGGCTACCCAGCCCACCCTCACTCCCACCTTCAACTTAATTAGGCTGTCAATCACAATTAGTTGCATTATACATTTTCACAGTCGCCTGATCAGTACTTTGTTTCAGCCAAGCTTAGCAAATGGATAGCAGATTAACTGTGATGTTGAGCAAGGAAAAAATACTATATGGAGTATTTTAACTCTGGAGCTCTGTTACACAGCTTACACATAAACTAAATGAGTAAGGTAAGCTAAGTAAAAAGAAGTTTGCAAAAACAATAAAGTACCACTTGAAAGCAAATTCTAATTATAGGACTATTTAAAATGTAAGCAGTAGGAGCCAAACTGTTTCCAGTGTTTCAGGTTTCCAATGAAATGAAATCCATATTCGTAAAAATATGCTTATGTTGAAATAAACTATATTGCTGACATCTCCTATTTCAGTCCAAATCCTATTAAAATTCTGAAGACTGAATTAAGGTTTTACTTAGTTTTGAAATCCCAGCGGGTAGAATTAGCTCATTTATGTCTCATATTTTATTATGGGGATGGTAGTGATATGGGAGTTATTTATATGCTACTCTAGAGGTCATCCATCACCAAGGTCTGAGTTTTCACACGTCTGCCTCCTGAGGGTACATGTTATCACATGGTACAGAGTTAGTCACTGCTGCAGATACTGGCATGCTGGGAGATTATCAAAAAGTCATGCAGGGTGGTGCCTGTGGCTCAAAGGAGTCTGGCGCTGGTCCCATATGCCAGAGGTGGTGGGTTCAAACCCAGCCCCGGCCAAAAACCACAAAAGAACAAAAAAAAAAATGTCATGCAAAAAATTCAAAACTTTCAACCTCCAGCATAAATATGTTAAATCTTCATATATCTACCTGGAGATGTAGAAGACCCAAAACATATACACACATTTAAAGAAAGGAAAAAGCTGTATCAACATAATAATAATATACACTGATAACATTGATCTTGTGTATATATATATTTTTTTTTTGTTTGTTTTGTTTTGTTTTGTTTTGTTTTTGAGATAACCTCTGTCACCTGAGCTAGAGTCCCCATTCTCAGCCTAACTTAAAGAAACCTCAAATTCCTAGGTTCAAGAAATCCTCCTGCCTCAGCCTCCCCAGGAGATGGGACTACAAGCACCTGCCACAATGCCTCACTAGTTTTTAATTTTTAGTAGAGGCAGATCTCACTCTTGCCCAGGCTGGTTTCAAACTCCCAAACTCAAGAGAGCCTCCCGCCTCAGCTCCCAGAGTGCTAGGATTAAGAAGTCAATTGTGGTTCAGTGAGCAGGGCGCCAGCCCCATATGCCAACTTGAGTATTATAATTTTAATACACTTTTTCCTTTCTTAAAATTTATATACATTTCTGGTATATAAATTTGTATTATTTACATTAACTAAATATAAATTTAATTTATATTTATATATTTATAAATATAAATATAAATTTGTATTATTTACATTAACTAAATAAAGATATTTTCTCAAGGTTGTACATTGTTTGTTGGGGGGAGGGAAGATAAAATCCAGAAGAGGCAGACACTGCAATTCTCATAATTTTTCATTAACAACAGTGATTTCATACCCAGAACTTCAACCTCTAAGACTCTATTTGTGTTTGCAAGGAGCAGGTGCCTTTATAACATAATGAACTTACATTATAAAGGGAACAGTCTTAATAAGGAAAAGGCATCCTTATGATTCATAAAATTGGATTTTATCACATCTGACCTAATTGGTCATTCCTGCCTAGTAACGGAGAGAAAGGTGAAAATCCTATGCTATTTTAATTTATCTGTCTTAATTATAATACTCTTTTGCTACAGGCTTTCCTGTATTAACTTCCCATTTTGTAATTAACCACTACAAATCTATATTAATTTTCATATTTTCTAGAACTGACAAACCATTTTCATTATACTTCAGACAGAGGAGTATTAAACAATCACCTAAACACAGATCTAAGGCACCAATAAAATAATAATATTGATCTCAAAACTTTCTACTTGAAAGTATGGAAAATTGTGTTATATGTGCTATAAAAAATAGGTACTCTTTTTTTCACAATCTGATTTATTTCCTTGCCTGAAAGGAGTTTATGCTAATGACAAAAACGGAGAATAGTAGATATCTAAATATCAAATATAGTAAACAAGAAATGTACTCATCCGTTGTATATGAGAGGTAAAATGTAAGGACTTTATTCTTCATTCACCATTAGTTGAATGTCAAATAAAAGGCAAAGAAGTAAGGCAGTGCCTCTGGCTCAGTGAGTAGGGCACCAGCCCCAAATACCGAGGGTGGTGAGTTCGTACCCAGCCCTGGCCAAACTGCAACAAAAAAATAGGCAGGCACTGTGGCGGGCACCTGTAGTCCCAGCTACTTGGGAGGCTCAGGCAAGAGAATCACCTAAGCCTAAGAGCTGGAGGTTGCTGTGAGCTGTGACACCACAGCACTCTACCGAGGGTGACAAAGAAAAAATAATATACATAAAAATAAATAAATAAAAGGCAAAGAAATAATCCACAGTGCTAATCCTCAGGACATAACCAAGTGAGAAGCCTGAAAGTCGGTATAAGGACCGACTAACCCCCTAATCAGTATGATACACTGTAATCGGTGATCGGGGCGAGCTGCTGTTGGAAATGTAGGAGAGGATCACATCTCCAGACAGGGAGTTCAGGATGAGGGTCTGTCAGGAGAAACTTGTCCAGAAAAGTTGACAATTAAAGTCAATTTGAAGATGGAGTTACCCATAAGGATTGAGAATATTTTGAGGTAAGAAATGAAGTGAAAAATAAGACTGGTTTCAGCAGAATAAAGAACCTCACAACAAGGAAATATTTCAACATTTTTTAAGTTAATATTAAAGGCAGGTTCCACATCTGAATGTCATGCAGAGTCTCAAGTGGAAGCAGTGGTTTTATCTTCAAAACACAGTGATTAAAAATGCCAGAAGAGGCTGTAATTCTTTTCTCCTCAATAGAAATATCACATTTCCCCCGTATTATTAAAGAAAGAAATCCTGGTTCTCTTGAAGATGTTTTCCCCCTAGGAAAAGAGTTCCCTTTCCTGGGCATGGTTTCCCATTGACCACTGCTGTGCTTCTTGGAACTCTGCAGTTTGTATCAAACAGCTGTCAAAGTTCTTCAGGCCTCCTAGCTTGAGGAAGCTCTGCTGCGATTGCAAACAGAACTGGGATGAAGCTGTTTGGGATGCCCAGATATGGTAACATTTCACTATTTAAAGGCAAATGGAAAATATCTAGAAAGTCAGGCCCCCCTCGAGAGAGAGCTCTCTGAAGCAAGTCCCTCTTGGGCTGATTATAAGACTAATCAGCCATTTATCAAGCAAGCCATTATGTGTCTGACCATATGAATAAACATAATTCATGCAAATATAATTTATGTTAAATACATTCTCAAGTTATTATGCACAATATTTTCTTCATCAGAAAGCAATGACCAAAAGTGCACATATCTTTGCAGTCATTCTTTTCAACATCTTGAATATCCCCTTTTCTTCCTGCCATTGACGGAAGACTGGCAGTTCCTCTGATGAAGTTATTCCCTCCATGTGTGTCCCGGGCATTTAGAACAGGGTTACTCATTTCAGAGGCTATACATTAGGATGATAGTCTGGTATTTAAGGTCTTAACAGTACTTCAAATTTTGTTCTGTTAACAAAGCTTGACATCCTGGAAGCACAGCCCTGTCCCGGGCTCATTAATAAACAAATCTGGATGCTTCCTTCTCAGTCCTGACCTCAGAGGTGCCCATTAGTGACTTTTCTCCATAGTACCGTAATGTAATCACAGATGCCAAAGTAGCAGAGTGTTTTCTTTGTTAATCAGAAAAAATTTACAATCATACTGTTTCCCAAAAGAAACCCCAAAGCTGTCTATTTCTTTTTTTTTAATGAAGAAATATTGGGGGCTCCTCTCAATGCTCCTGTTTTTGAGATATAAATTACATATTTTAAACTGAAAGTGGCATTTCTGTGGTCAACCCATTTAAAAAACAGCCAGCTTAAATGTAAATTTAAAAGATCAAAGTTACCAATAGAGGGCATGAAATGTACCATAACTTGTTGGTATGCCTCTGGCAGGAGTGTGAAGCTACGCCTGAAGCTCTGCACCCCCTTCCTCTCCATGCTTACACAATTATTTGAAGGCAAATCCATTAAAATGTCCCAAAGATTATTTCACCATAAGTATTTAGAAATAGCCTTAGAAGAAAAGTATTGTTCATCTATGGAGGAGAGATAATATTTATTCCATAAATCTATTTCTCTGCCAATTCGTTTGGATATACTCCTATGATAAAATATTCACAATCGTATAGAAGAGGACCTGACGTTCAGGCACCATGTATGACAGCTGAGATGACAGCTGAACTTCATCACTAAGCCAGTGTACTCCTGGGTTGGGTGACTAGACACAGTTGTACAAGTTGTGCCCTATATGAGAACAACAGGTCATGGGGTAATTGAGGCCAAGATCCAAACTTTGTTCCTTCCCTAAGCTATGTGCTTGAGGGATTAAACCAGTTCAAAGAGTATAAAAGCACCTTGTAGGTTAATGGAGATCCATTGGCCAAGAAAGATATCCTTTGATCACGTACAAAAAAATTTGTAGAGTCCTTTCAATCAACAGGTGTATAACAGTCAACTCCACTGAAGAAGGACACCTACTCAAGGGGTATCTCAAGCTTTCTGGATAGCAAAGGTTTCTGCCTCACGTCCAATATCCAAGGAAACCCTGACTTTTCAGGGACTGACATTATTCCCATGGTCTTATATCCCTGATACCTAGTATACTGAAAATGTATGTTCATGCTTATGTAATTAATATATAAATAAATCAGAAGTGAATAAATTTTACCCCCTACCACAGTGGTTTCTTTGGATTATGCTATAATTGTAAGTACTCTTGTGGTCAAGAAGCCTTAAGAAAGAGGGATGGGCCAGGCAGGGTGGCTCACACCTATAATCCTAGCAGTCTGGGAGGCCAAGTCCAACATATTGCTTGAGGTCAGGAGTTCGAGACCAGCCTGAGCCAAAGTAAGACCCTGTCTTTAAAACCTAGCCAGATGTTGTGGCAGATGGCTGGAGTCCTAGCTACTAGGGAGGCTGAGACAAGAGGATTATTTGAGCCCAGGAGTTTGAGGTTCCTACGAGCTATGATGCCAGAACACTCTACCAAGGGCAACATGGTGAGACTCTGTCTCACACACACACACACACACACACACCAAAAAAAAAAAGGTAGTGATGGGTAGTTCTACCTTGAGTCATTGGTTTTACAAGGGATGAATCATTGGATTTACAAATCATTGGTTTTTCCAAAACCAGGTAAAACAGTGCATCTTGCTACATGTCCATATGCATCTCACCTTTTTGTGATTAAAAAATACACACACGTGCATATTTTTACAAAAGTCCACAGGAGAATATACACGTGGTAGGCTATTTTCACACAAATTATTATTAAATCATTGACAGATCTTATGATGGATACTGCCTCACAGTTGAGGAATGTGACTTCTGAGAATGGTGTCCCATGTATGTGTCCTCAGTGTGGCTGGCAATTTTGCTCAACCTGAAGCAAAGGCAGATAAAGTTTCTTTCATTGTGAGCTGTGGGTTTCTCACTTTGATTTTTTTCTATGTTTTATTTAGATCCAACTAGCTTCAGTATTTATTTCTTAATTCATCTTTTCTAAAGTAAACTTCAATTTAAAAAAAAAAATCAAATTGTGGTAAAATACATGTAAGATAGATTTTTAAAGGTACAGATCCATAAATCATGCTAAGTATATCCGTATTGTTATGTAACTAATCTCCAGGACTTTCACCTTGAGAAACAGAAATCATACCCATTAAACAGCAGACAGCAAACTGTTTTATGGAGTGTAACATACTTATAAAATAGTGCATTATTCAGAAGTATATAGTTCTGGTTTTTCACAAATTGAATATGCCAATGTAACCACTATCCAGACTGAGAAATAGATTACCTGCATTTCTCACCCCCTCAGTTACTACTGTGTGATGTAGTAATATTGCCACATCTTCTTATTTTTATAGATTGTAGATTCTTTTAGATTTCTTAATAAACAACCATGTTATTCATAGATAATGATAATTTACATTTTTTTCAATTCTTATACTTAAAAAAAGAAAAATTTACAAGATTGTATTGTCTAGGACTTCCAGTAGGGTGATGAGGAGATGTGAGGATAATGCATCCTTTTTCTTGTCTCCCATCTAAGGAGAAAGTTTTCTGTATTTCTGTATTAAGTATGATGTTTACTATAGGTTTCTATAGCTACTTTATCAGATTAAGAATGATCCTAGCCATTCCACATTTGCCAATTATTTTTGTCTGAACAAGTATTAAATTGTTTCAATTGTTTTTTTTTCTTGCATATGTTGAGATAATCATATTGTCTTTCCCTTATTTTATTACTGTAATGAATTATTTTGATTTATTTTGAAAGTTAATTTCATTGGACACATTTGTGGAAGACTGGTATTTTTTTCTTAAATTTGGGGAAAATTCACTAGTAAAATCAACTGGGACTAGAAATTTCTCTGTGGGAAAGTTTCTAAGTCAATCTCTTTACTAGACCTGGGACTATTTAGATTTCCTACTACTTTTGCTAAGTTATTTCCAGGAATTTATTCAGTTCACCTAAAATATTAAATATATTGACATAAAAATTTTTGTAAAATCTTTATATTTTAATGCCTATACAATCTGTAGTGATTTCAGTTCCCTGTTTTCAGTTCTGGTACTAGTTATTTCTATCTCTATTTTTTATAATATCAGTATTAATGATAAAATTACATGCTTTTTTTTTTTTTTTTTTTTTTTTTTTTCAGTTTTTGGGCCGGGGCTGGGTTTGAACCCACCACCTCCGGCATATGGGGCTGGTGCCATACTCCTTTGAGTCATAGATACCTCCCTATTACATTTGTTTTTTTTTTTTTAACATCCATTTTGTTGATTTTTCTCTGTTGCATTTTGAAGATGTGATTATGCTTTTTAATAGACTGCAGTTTTTAGAGCAATTTTAGGTTTGCAGAAAAATTAAGTATAAAATGCAGAGAGTCCCATGTCTTCTGTCCCCCACTTTCTACATTTAGCTGCTTCTCTTAGCATCTTGCTTTGGTATGGTACCTTTGTTAAAATGAATGAACCAATATGAATGCAGTATTAGTAACCAAAGTCCACAGTTGGCATTAAGATTCACTCTTTATCCCATACAGCTCTGTGGATTTGACAAATGCCTAGCATCGTGTGTCCATTAACACAGAAACATACATATTAGTTTCACTGCCCTGAAACTCCCCCGTACTCCACTATATACTTCTTCCCCTTTTCTGTCTGACCACTGAACACCACAGATTTTTTTTCTTTTCTTTTCTTTTTTTTGTTTTTGTTTTTGTTTTTGTTTTTGAGGCAGAGTTTCACTTTGTAGCCCTTGGTAGAGTGCCGTGGTGTCACAGCTAACAGCAACCTCCATCTCTTGGGCTTAACTAATTCTCTTGCCTCAGCCTCCCAAGTAGCTGGGACTACAGACAGGCACCTGCCACAACACCCAGCTATTTTTGTTTTTTTTTTTTTTTGTTGTTGTTGTTGTTGTTGTTGTTGTTGCTGCTGCTGTTTAGCAGGCCCAGGCCAGGCTCGAATCCATCTGCCCCTGTGTATATGTCCAGCTCCCTTACCACTGAGCTACAGGCACCAAGCCCACCACTGACCTTTTTAACACAATAGTTTTGCTTTAATGTCATAAACTTGACATTATGTAGCCTTTTCAGACTGGCTTCTTTTACTTTGCAATATGCATTTGAGGTTCTTACATGTATTTTCATGTCATGATAGATCTTTTCTTTTGACTGAATAATATCCCATTGTATGGATGTATCAAAGCTTTTGATCTATTCATTGATCAACAGATGTATTGCTTGATTTCAGCTTTTGGAAATTATGAATATAGCTGTGGTATATGTGTGCAGGTTTTTGTGTAGGCATGAGTCTTTAACTCAACTGGATAAATATATAAGAGTACAACTACTGGCCCATATGACAATACTATTTAGCTTTATAAGAAGCTGCCAAACTGTCTTCTATAGCAGATGTACCAATTTGTATTCCCAGCAATGAATGAGAGTTCCACATCCTTGTCAGCATTTGGTGTTTTCAATATTGGGGTTTTACCTTTTTAAATGACAGGTCTGTTGTAGTTTCTCATTTTAATTTTCTGTTACCTAAAGACATAAAATATTAAACATCGTTTCATATGTGTGCTTGCTACCTGTATATATTCTTGGGTGAGATAACAGTTCATACATTTTCCCCATAATTTAATTGAGTTGTTATTATCTTATGGAGTTTTAAGGGTTCTTTGTATATTTTAGATGCAAGTATTTATCAGATATGTGTTTTGACAGTATTTTCTCCTAGTCTGTGACTTGTATTCTCATTATTTTAACTGTGTTTTGCAAAGCGGAAGTGTTTTACTTTAATGAAATACAAAGGATCAATTTTTTTAGTGGATCAACCAGTTGGTGTAGTATCTAAAAACTGATTGGCAAAACTAAGGTCACCTGGATTTACATCTATGTTATCTTCTAGAGATTTTATTGTTTTATGTTTTACATTCTGTCTGTTATCTAGATTATATGTTTCTAATGTCATTAATTTCTGTTCTGAACTTTATTATTTCCCTCATTTCTTTCTCTCTCTCTCTCTCTTTTTTGGTTTTAATTTACAGTTCCTTTTCTAAGCTATTAAGGCAGACTCAGATAATAGATTTTTCAACCTTAATTTCTAATATATATATTTAAGATGATAAATTTACTTGTATCACAGAATTAGCTTAATCTTACAACTTGATATATTGTAGTTTCATAAACATTAAGTTTAAAATAACTTACTGTTTTCATTAAATTCATTAACTCATAGATTGTTTAGAAGTTTATTGTTTTATTTAAACATATTTTGGGATTTGTTTAGTTCACTGTTGTTACTCATGCTACTGTGGTAAGAAAGTATCAGTAGTTTCAAGACTTTGGAATTTGTTTAATCTTGTTCTATGGCCTACAATATGGTTTATTATGATAAAGTTCCATATCTACTAGAAAAAATTGCCATTATTTTGTACACCATCCATGTTATAAACATGTTTTTATGCATACAGATAAGATTGTGTAGTAATTAGCTTATTCATTGTGTGTTCACATGTTCTGTCATCTTACTGAATTTACATCTGCTTATCTGAAGTTACCAAGAATATTTTAAAATCACCAACTTTGAATGTATTCATTTCTTCTTTCATTTCTGTCACTTTTTTCTATATGTGTTTTAAAGTCCTTCTATTATTAAGTACATGCTCTTACTAAAGTATCATAAGAATTGAAAAGCAAATATCCAAAGTATTCAATACTAATATGATGCCAGTAGATGATCTTATACATATAAGAGAAATACTCAATTCAATTCAAGATTGGGGGGAGGGGGAAGATGAAAGAAGAGGGAGGGAGGAGGGGATGGGTATAGAGAGAGAAGAGGGAGGATGACAGGAGGGGATGGGTGTAGATGAGAGAAGAGAGAGGACTACGGGAGGGGATGGGTGTCCTCCCGCTAAATGGACACAATTAACAGTATTGGCACATCATTCGGGTGTGGGACACAAATACAAGAGGGACTCTACCTAACATATGTAAATATTGTTACCTAGTTGATTGTACCCTCAGATTAACCAGAAATAAAAAAGAAATATTATATTTATCTGGTAAGTTGAATATTTTATCATTCTGAAATGCTCTTCCTTATGTCCAGTAATTTTTTTTATTTAAAATCTTGTTTGTCTGATATAGCATAGCTACATAGTGTTTCTAAGTTATGTATAATACTATCTTTTTTTATAAATAGCCTACCCTAATATTTAACTTCTATCTCTTGTAAGCAGAATATAAGTGGATTTACATTTACTGTAATTATTTATACAAAGCTATAAATATATATATTTTTCGAATTTCCAATTAATATGAGGGTACATGCAATTAGGTTATGTTGTTCGCATTTGTAAGGTAAAGTCTAAATTGTAGTTGCACTCTTCACCCAGGAAGTGTGCCATACATCCACACATTGTTACTGCTGGCCAGGAACCTGCTGACCCTTCTCTCCCCTCCCCCCTTTTTGAATTTAATTGAGTTTTTCTGGCATTAGGAGCATGTTGTTTTTAATCAACAAGTTTGAAATTAGATTTAAGTACATGTGATGCTTGTTTTTCCATTCTTATGATACTTAGGAGAGTGTTTTCCAAATCCATCCAAGTTGTAATAAAGGCATTGTTTTATGGCTAAACAGTATTTCATGGTATACATGTACCACAGTGTATTAATCTATTCATGTGTTGAAGGAATCTATGGTTTTTTTCCTATTTTTGAAATTGTAAATTTGGTTGCTATAAACGTTCGAGTGCACTTTCCTTATGGTACGATGATTGTTTTTCTTTGGGGTAGATACCTAGTAATGAAACAGCGGGATCAAATGGAATGTCTACCTTTAGTTCTTTGAGGACTCTCCATGCTTCTTTCTTTGAAGGCTGCACCAACAGTGCAGGGGCACTCCCTTCTCTGTGCACCCACTCCAGCATCTGCTGGTTTGGGACCTTGTGTTATAGCCCATTCTCACTGGAGTTAGGTGATATCCAAAGTGGTTTTGATTTGAATGTCTCTAATAATTAGAGATGATGAGCATGTTCTCATGAATTTTAGGCCATTCATCTTTCCTCGTGAGAAAAGATTCTGTTCATGTTTATTACATGGTTTTTATTTTTATTTTATTATTTATTTATTTTTGAGACAGAGTCTCCAGCTGTTGCCCTGGGTAGAGTGCTGTGACATCCTAGCTCACAGCAACCTCCAACTCTTGGCTCAAGCGATCTCTTGCCTCAGTTTTTCTATTTTTAGTAGATATGGGATTTGGTTTTGCTCAGGCTGATCTTGATCTCGTGAGCTCAAGCTATCCACTCCCTTTGACCTTCCAGAGTTCTAGGAGTACAGGTGTGAACCACCATGCCCAGCCCTTACTCAGTTTTTAATGGGAACATTTTTATTCCTGACTTATATAAGGACCCCCGAATGATCCCTTTAATTATTTTGAATTTTGTCCCAAGGAGGGCAAATTTTTATGGTTTTCTGTGGTTTATTACAGGCATAATAATATATTAATATAATGTATTCTAGGTACTCCAGTGAAAAACTTAAACTTCACCCCAGGAGCCTACTTAAATCCTGTCAATCAGGTTGCTATTTTCAATGACTATAAAACAACACAATCTTAAAAATACTTTACTATATATTTTCATTGTATTTATGAACCCTTCACAAGCCATGCACAACACTAACAGAAACAAAATTATTTATTAGCATTTATTTTACCTATTTTAATCATCCTTTAATGAATGTCATTATATTAAATATTCATGATATCTAGCAATTGGTCTAAAAGTATGGTTTGGTAAAATACTAATATTGCTTTCCAAAAATGAAAGCCTATTCAAATGTAATATTTCTGGAGTACCCAAACTTTTTTCTTCTCTACAGCAAATTGGAAGCATAAGATTTGCCTTGGCCATAACATTACATACAAGAACACTAACAACAGCTGAAGAACAAAAAAAAAAAAAAAAAAAAAAAAAAAAAGTCCATGCATACATTTCTCAATATCTGACACCACAGAGAAGCAAAACAGTCCTGAGATAGCCACCATGGAGCCCATGTACCTTATAGGTTGGACACTCCTGTAAGTTACTTCATGGTTACTTCTAGATACTTAAACTACCCTTAAAAGTTAACACAGAAACATGGACTGACCTAGAGGTTGAATGCAAGAGATTCACCTGAAGTCTGACCACTAAGTTTGTGAACTCATGCTAGAAAAAGTGCTACATACCTCATTGCTCATCACTATAGTCGCCTTCCCCTTGGGAAGCTAAGCACCAACTCAAGTGCCTAGTCCACCCTTCAAAGCAATCTTGAAACTCTTTCTGGAATGACCATAAGAACTGTCATCATATTACCCTCGATGTCCTTAATGACATCAAAATGCCTTCCTTTCAATATTTCCTTTATCTTCAGGTAAGGAATAAAGTCATTGGGGGCCAGATTAGGTGAGTAGGGAGGTTTGTTCCAGTACAGATATCTGTTTACTGGCTAAACACTCCCTTGGAGACAGTGCCTTGTGAGTTAATGCATTATTGTGATTCAAGAGTCACACCTTTCTCATGGCAAGATTCAGTTAAGATTTTCCTAATGGGTTTTCTACCGATATTTACTTGGTCTGCTGTGCTTCTCACAGTCAGCCAACGATTTTGATGCACAATTCAATGAATTTTTGCAATGTTTTCATCAGTTTTGCTCATCAATGGCCATCCTGAGCTGCGGCAAAATTCTTGTTGTGGCACATAAAAACACACCATAATAAGGAACACCACTCATCAAGATCCAGCCATGTGTTGACATGAACACAGCTTGAGACACTAATATGCCAAGATTACGAAACCTTATTGAGTTGTTAGTACAGTGCTGCCAACATAAGCTAAGCACACAGTGGCAAGTTCACAAACTTAATGGTCACACCATGTATACTGGTCTCACCATGTCATTGAGTTTCATCATTAGACCAGAATAGGTGGTCTTTTGGAGGTTTTTTCCTATATTACGTTACATTCAACTGTGATGCCAGTTTCTCCAGTGGTACCTCATCCATGCCAAAGAACAGATTGTATAATAAAAAATCTCCGAAGGTGAGGAGATTTTTTCAGATGCAAAGACATCAAAGTTGTATTCATTAATATAAAAACTTTAACCACCATTGTAAAGCCAAAGAAGTTGGTTTTTTAATTAATGAGCATTAAAAAATGTTCTCAAATCATTTGACTTATATTAAAATTTTATAGGCATGCTTATTTGGGAATGAAATTACCTTTCCAGGCTAGGACAAGGGAATTCAAGAAAACCTCATTTACATCTAAGGATGAAAGTTTCCCTCCTTTTTATGCATGGCGTTTATGGCATCAATAAATGTTTATTGGCCTAATGACCACTTAATTGGTAACAGAGATTTGAACTACCTAATTTTTCATTGGAAGATGTTTTAGATATCGATTAAACAGTAGGTGTCACAAAGTTCTTTGAAGATGTTTTGTTACGTTGAATTAACAAATAAGTGTCAGTGTATTGCATAAAGGAGCAAACTGGATTTTTTACTAAATTGTAGTGATTTTTGCTATAAGAGTGATCAGGCTATGGCTAACATATTTTATAATAGATAACTTATTGTGCTTACATAAGTTTAGATTATTATAAGTGATATAAATTTTGCAAGAAGATAAGGCTGAACTTAGGGTGCCAAAAAGCAAAGTCCTTTTAAAAACTATTAATAAAATTATTTGTCAATATTTGTTGTAAATCAGTCTGTAGCTAGTGGCTTTACTGTCTGGTGTTTTAAAAATTCTTAATTAGAAAAAAAAAAAAAAAAACAAACATCTGTAAAAACCAAGAGAGAGGCTTTAGAAATGCCACAGATTTAAGAGAGCTTTCAATATATTTTATGATCTCAGCTATATGACATACTCAATTACAGACACTAAGTATAGAATTGAATATGCCTGTCACAGTCAGTTTGGACTGCATAAAAAATTAAACAGAGTAGGAGGCTTAAACAACAAACATTTATTTCTCAGTTCTGGAAGCTAGGACACCTAGATCAAGGTACTAGATAGAAGATTCAGTGTCTGATGAGGGCCAGTTTCCTGGTTTAGAAGGACACCAAATTCTGTCCACGAGCCTTCCAACCTCATCACCTAATTACCTCCTAAAGACCCCAGGTACTAACACCATCTCATTGGGGTTATGTTTCCAACATATGGTTTTTGGGGTGAGGGAGCAAGATGGGAGATGGTAGCAACATTCAGTCTATAGTAACGCCTGAGATATTGGTTGTTTTCAGAATGGTCTCCAGGAGTGTGTTCATGTTAATTTATGCTGGCTCAGGAGGAGGGGCAGGTTTTTACACTCAAAATTTGCATCTATTATTTTTACAGTTTATTTCAAATTAGGTTTTTATTGACATCTTTCAAGTAAATTTATATTTAAAATATCTAATTAGATAAACTACAGTTTTTCTAATAGAAACTAATAAATATGTGAATACAGAACATTCTATTTTTACCCCACTGAGTAACCATTTAATAAAGACTGTCATAAATCTTAATACTCAGAGAATCAAATATTTTAGGACAGTGAAGATTCAACAAATTTAAACTATAGGAAGTGCAGTAACCAACACCCCAGATTTGGTCAACAATTATAATAGTAATAAATTCAATCACTCCCAATTCTGCTTCTTACTTTTTCTGCCACGTATCTTGGCCTTTCTGGGCCAATGAGGAATGAATAAGATATCATTGCCTCACAAATGACATGATGACGTGATTAGAAATGTGAAAGTACTTTCTAAATTTTTAAATGCTATACATATAGCATTAACAAACCCACAGTGTGGTTTAACTCAAAGTTGCACTTGTCAAGAACACAGAGTTAAATCAACTATAATTATAATACAGGATGGCAGTCTGCTTCCTGAAAACTCAAATTTACATATTTTGTCTTGCTATTATGTCTTCACAGCAAATTAAATGACCCCACAATACTGGAGAATGCCAAAAGTAAAAATTATAATAGAGTCATATTCATTTTCTTTTCTATATGAAATATGAGCATTTGTATGCATATTTTAATAATAATTATTATCATAAAGGACTATTTGTGTATGATCATTGTTAACCCTACTAACTTCAAGGAATATTTTTGGAATCACTGCTCAGTACAAAAACATTTTGCCAACTTGTGGAAAATCAGAGTGAATAAAGAAAATCTTTTCTCAAGTCTAGTTTATGTTTAAACAATCACAATAAAAGGCAAAGTGAGATAAAAATAAAAGAAGGGGATAATTAAAATGAGTGCATAGATGAGAAATAATTCATTGCTAGCAAAAGTGTCCTGTGCATCATTTTGTAGAAGTGGCCACTGTACCAAGCCTTTGAGCCACCGGAAAGTTTTAGTAGATTGAGACATTTGCCACCATGTTGTGCTCCAGATTGAGAGATGAGAAAATGAACCTCTTGGAAAGCAAATGTGCTAAATGCATCCGAGGGTGCCCCTGGCACTGATGCACATTGTGAGGAGACCGCTGAGGGTCTGGACCTGGAAAGGAGTTAGGTTATTTTGTGACAGACCTTGAAATTCAAGTCAGAAAAATCAACTATTTTCTATAGGATTTGGAAACCTTTTTAGTATTTGACAAGGATAGCAGCCTTATGAGATTTGTATTTTAGGAAGATAATTCTGGCAACAAGGAAGTGCAACTGATGGGAAAGGCAAGACATCGGAAGGCTGGAGACTACTTCAGAGACTGTAACAATAGTGCAAATGGAAAATGGAAAAGTATAGAAGTCAGACTTGAGGGAGTATCAATGGCAAAGGATGATTCAGATTGGAGAGGCATTGTAGACGTGATTGGGTAGAGGTTACGGACTGTTAAAAAATAGAATTGAGGTGGAAGAAAGAATAAACATGACCTTAGGATACTGAGTTTGGCTGACTGACCAATGGAGGAGATAGGATTGACAGTAAAAGAAGCAGGTTTGCACATTCAGAATCAAGAATTGATTTGAGGGAAATGTGGTCATTTGTACATATACATGTAACAGTAAGTTGTATTTTCAGGTCTTGAACTCAAGCGAAGACAGGTACTTGTGCTTCAAGCTCCAGTAAATGAATTAGCCAAAGTCAACTCACAGTCAAGCTAGACTTAGAATTATTAAGAATGTTCCAGTATTTTCATGCCCTACAAAAACTCTTAAACATTCTGTGAAGTTAAAGGCCCACTAGGGCTTCCCTTATTCCTCTGTCTTCTTGTTCTGAAACGCGAGATCTGTAGCAATGAGAAAACTAGTATCTCACAGCTCATGGCTGGTTTTTTTAAGTCATTTGAGTTGCTATTCTCTTTGCCTTCTCCTCATTTTCTCTCTCTCTGTCTTTTTCCTCTGATTTTTTTTTTTTTTTTTTTTTTTTTGATCAAGACAAGGTCTTGATTTGTCACCAAGTATATAATCCAGTAGTGGCATCACAGCTCACTGCAGCCTCCAATTCCTGGGCTCAAGTGATCCTCCCCCCTTAGCCTCCCAAGTAGCTGGGACTACAGGCACATACCACCACACCTGGCTCATTTTTTTATTTTTGTAGAAAAACTTCTGGCCTCCAGCAATCCTCCAGCTTCAGCCTCCCAAAGTGCTAGGATAACAGATGTGAGCCACCAAGCCCAGGGCTCTCATTCTCTCTTTACACATGGAGTCCAAAACAACAAGCTGATTGAGAACATGAGCATGATGTGACAGAGAGGAGGTCTGTGGTGACATAATGTGTTATATTCTGTAAGGAGCCTTCTCAGGAGCAAGTCATGGAGGTGGGATATGTTCACTCCCACCTCTGTGTAGTTAGAGGGGTTTGATTTTCTGTACTATAATGACAATAAAATCAAAGGAAGCTAATATTGAGTGTGTGCAAAGTGTTAACCACTGCAGTAAACTCTTCACATGTATTATCCCATGTAATGTGTAAAATCATGAAATTTTTGTAGTAGTATCCCCATTTTATTTATAAGGAATCTGAAGCAGGGAGAATGAAATGAGATGGTATTATTAGACTTGCTAGCGATCTGTGGTACAGTCCTCCAGCTCCACTGATTCTGGAGACTAACTTTCTAGCCCTATGTTCAGTTGCCATCTGAAGATGCCATAAAAGTGAGTAAGGATCCCCTTTGATCCAGCAGAGCTACTAGATGAAAGCCCACTGGAATTGGGCTGGTTTCTTTATGTTTTTAATAAAGCCCCAGATGTGTAACTGGGAAGATTCACTCTTGTTCATGTACCTAGAGACTCCAGTAAACTGTAATCCACCAGACCTGTCTGTTGGCAAGTGAAAGACACTACACATAGCTACTTAAAAAGGAGAAAATTAAAACAAGAAGAACAAAAGAAAAAAGTTCTTTCAACTGAGGTGAAGAATGCATTCAATGAACCCTGTACAATATCATCCAAAAGAAAAGAAATGTAGACATGTCTGGCATCTTCAATAGGATTGAAGAAGACACAAAATTTGTAAAACAGAGAAAGTCCTATAAGATCCAAATAGGTTAGATGAGAAGAATGTTGTATAAGTTTGAAGGGTGAGATAAAAATATGATGACATAAAGGTTGCAGATAAAATATCTCTATATCAGAATTAAATTTTACTTTGAAGATAATAGTTAAAAGTAGTGCTGACACTGTAAGTCCAATCCCTAATCCAGAGGTTAAATTTGTATTCTCCCACAATATAGAAGAAATATACAGATGGTTTAAAATAGAAGATGACAATAGATAGGGCAGAGAATGGAGTTCAGATGTAAAAATAATGGGAGTTCCTAAATGCAAACATTTCTTGAGTGGGAGGAAATCAAAACATTTCCTATAGAAATGGCAATCTAGGGCTTTTTCCATGACTTAGCAATTATTATTTCATTCTTACAACAACCCAAAGCAGCTTTATAAATGACAGAGAAACAGTGGTTCAGAGAGGTTAACTAATTCCCATTATCACACAGCAAGTGAGGAGAAGAGCCAGGATTCAAACTAAGATTTGTATCGCCCAAAAATGAGGGCTGCTAACTACTATACTATATCACTTGCCTTTAAACTGTCATATAAATGTAGTTTATGTATTCAGTTGTTAATATTTAAACACTATGATGAAGTAGAGCCCATGCTATAATTGAAAGTTACCAATTAGTCAAAGTATCTTATTTCCATCTGGAAGATGAGCGAGTAGGATCACATTCAATGAGACATTGCACTTCAAATGCTCTGTATTCCAGCACGTGTCAGGCAAGACTTTGTCAGAGCAGTGAGGCCTGAATGGCTTGAAGAAACCAGAGATGTGGCAGGGGGAATAATAGCAAGGAGGATGGCTGACACCGGGGGGGAGGAGGAGAGGGTATTAAGCAGGAGCCAGATCCTGCATATGAGTGAACAGGTAGGTACCACAAGGTCCTAAAAAACAGTTGAGATTTTATTCTAAGCATACTTCAGTTCTTTCATTCAGCCTATGTGTACTGCTTTGCCCACTATGGCCAGGCACGGTGCTTAGTGTTGAATGAAAAACTAACTTTTTTTTTTTTCTAAATATTTGGCCACGAGCTCTACTAGAATAAATTCAGATAAAGCTGTTTTTGTTGCTTGTATGTTGATTCTAGGCCCAAACCCACAGTGGTAAAACCAGGAGAGCCATAAACCATATACAAGTAAAATGTTAAAAAGCCCAGTGAAAATGAATACAATGCTACTTCTACCTACATGACAACTTGCCTGATAAATGTATGAGGCTTTAAAAAACAAACAACAGACCAGTCATATTTCTTAGGATTTCCAATGACTTCAGTGTCTCAAGGGAGGTTAGGGTCAGGAATCTTCCCTGATATCATTTTCTCACTCACTTCATTAACTCTTCTCCACCTTGGATATCTCTCTCAATCATCACTTGAGACAAAGCCAACATGCTTTTAAATGGGCTGCAATGTCTTTTCTTTATCATTCAGATTAAAAGCACTTCTACATTTTTCTATGGCATTGACATAAAGGATAACTCGCCCCATGAATTTTCCTAATCCCACATTGAATCTCTATCCTGTAAGACAAAGAAGAGTGTAAGTCTGTGAGTTAGTCATTAGCAATAGGAGAACTTGCCCACATTCATCTAAAAGTACTGAGTGATCTTCTCCCCAGAGTGTGGGCAGGTGGGAACAGGAATAGGCCCACATGAAACAGAGCTCGTGTTTATTGAGAATTGTGAAGTTGAGAAATGGAAACCTGATCTCAAAGTAATAAAGCAGATACTTTGGTCCATGTAGAATGGATAGCTTAGATGACAATTCTAAACATGTTAATTCTGTTTCCACAGCACTTGGAGACAGAAAATATGATTTTCCCACTGCACAAATGAAAAACCAGAAGGTATGTGGCTATCCCAAAGTCACATGTGTAATAAATGGTACACTAAAATTTGAATTTGCTGACTCTCTTCATCTGACTGCCCTTCAATTCCATCAGTGAACATTACTATTGCTAAAAAGAAAAAGTCTACATAACTTACCTATACTAAGACTGTAGTTTTGTTTAGAAATATTTACTGAGCGCTGCCTGCTTGCTAAGAGCTTTATTGGGCATGGGGTACAAAGGGGAACAGGACACATTACACTTTCATGCTCACACACATAGATACCTACATGGACATTCAAAGCATTTGCCTAATTTAACATTTTAAAATTGACAAAATCAACCCAAAGATTAGGTTTTAGATTCTATCCACTAATTTTGCATAGATTTAATCTAAGCAAAATGTATCAGTCTAAGTAAGTTCCATAATGTATATGTAGAATTGATATAGCCAGGTAACTTAAAGGAAAATTCCATTGTTGGTCCAACCAGTAAAAATGTGATTGTCTGATATATTCTCCTTAATTATATATTTTTCAGTTTCTGGAAGGCTATTTTGAGATTAGGTAGACTATCCTAAATTACATTCTGTAGTTGCATCAGTGCTGAAGTCACCCTAGATTTTTGCTCTTTTCAAGTTCTGCTGAATTTACCATTTCAGTCAAACCCTGAGTGAACCTGGGTTCATAGATGCTGGTCCCTCCCCTAGGTCTATGCTGGAAAGGAAACTTCTACATTTAAATTTCTAAATTGTCTCAAAAAATGCATATACCAACCAACATATTCATATTTTTACAACTTTATAAACAAACTGGGCATATATAAATGGCTGTTTAAGTTTTTTGTCTCAGCCTAGTATGTCATGTTTATTTGGTAACAAGTACTAGATTCTGAGACAAGATGACAACTCGATGAGTAACTAAAGCTCTCAAGGTCATGTACGTCTCTGCAAATGAGACTACTAGGAACTCCCTACTCTGATGTATCTACTATTTTCACATTCCCCTCAGATAATTCAATAACTAAATTATTTAAATGGAATATCAAAGAACTGAGAATCTCCAAGGAAAAGATTTTCATTCCAATAAATCTATTCTAAACAATATTGCTCCATCTTTAGAAAGAGCATTTGGGCTTTTAAAAATATCACTGCAATGATTCCCTTCACATTTTCTGAATTTATAAATAATCTTTTGCTAGAAGAAAATTGTCAAGGCATTAAGAATTTGAGATTAGAGATTAGAAATTTGATAATAGATTAGGCCTAAAAATTAACCCTAAATGTTCTGATGTTACTCAGTTTCTTCATATGTAACATTTGGATAAATACCCACCATAGAAATGTCATGATAACTTGTGAGATTTTTACTAGAATTTATGTGAATAACAAATATAATAAGTATTATAACAGCAATAAATAACAAATATAAAGTTTATGAGATCATGATTGGTACCATATAAGATTTCATGAGCCATAATGTAGCTTCATAGCTTGAATCTGGATAAGGATACACAGAAAGCCTTGCATCTGCAGATGGGGTCTAATTGTTGTTATCCTCAACTCTAATCTTGGCTATTTCTCTGACTCTGTCATACGTGGCCTAGCAACATCCACAATTCAATTCCTCTTTATCCTGTTTCCATGATTCCTGACTACCGTTCCAACCACTACTCACCCTTCTCCTCGCTTGCACTCCCAACACTACTGAAGAAAGCTTGTCTCGTCCAACCAAGCTCATGTGGAAAGCTTTCTGTTATCCCAGTTCTTGTGAGGCAATGCCCACAGCCTCTGGAGGAAGTTCTCTTCCTCTCAGTAAACAAGGAAAATTTGGCTTTCATTGGACTCTAATAAAAGGAAAATTAATCTAAAATTATAGTAGCAGAGATTTAAAAAATCTTGGTGTGCTGTGTGAATTGTTATGGGTTGGTTGCACCAAATTGTCTTAAAGTTTTTTTTAAGATATTGGGCAGCAAGTGGGAGAAAGACACTCCTAATTTACCCAAACCCTATAATTACAAAACAGGCAGAGCCTTTTGATGAACTCCAAGAACTTCCACAATGGTCTTTTGACTAAGTAAAAAAAAAAAATGGAGCCTGTTGAATGTTTAGCTCAATCCATCACGAACAACAGAGACAGAAAAAGAGGGAGAAATAAAGGCAGAGTGTTGATTACAATTTTTGAGGTCAAACAGACCTGAGTTTATCTTCTTGATAATTGCAACTTTAGACAAGATGCTTGGGCTCTTGAACTGGAGTTTCCTCCAGAAACTACGTAATAATAATACCTATTTCATAGCTTTATTGTGAGTATTAAATGAGATGGTGACCTTATAATGACCTTTAGCATAGCTCCAGGAAGATATGGCATTATTATTACTTTAAATAGTCTTCAGTAATTTTTATCTGGCTTTTTAGGAATTTGATGAGTGGCACAAATTATAGAGATTTACAGTTGTTCACGTCCTTGCTTCAAAGATGACAAGAAAAGAAGGAACAACGGTGTGCCAAAAGGGTCATGGCCATTTGCAACCTATTTGCTGCAAGAGCTGCACCCAATGCGTGCCCAAAGACAAAGCCATAAAGTTTGTCACTGGGAACATAGTGAAGGCCAAAGCTGTCAGGGATGTTTCTGAAGTGAATATCTTCGATGGCTATCTTGGCTTTATGTGAAGCTACATTACTGTGTGAGTTGTGCTATTCACAGCAAGGTAGTCAGGAACTGTTCTCAGGAAGCCCACAAGGACTAAAAACCTCCACCCAGATGTAGACCTGTGGGTGCTGCCCTATGACCTCCACCAAAGCCCATATAAGGAGTTAAGTCCTTGCGGACTGAAGAAAAACTATCCTTTTGAAAAAAATAAAATGAAAATTATTTTTTAAAAAGAAATTTATGATTGCATTGAATACAGCCTAACAAATGCCACTATACTAAATGCTATAATATCTGAACAATACACAAATCAATATGAAATATGTATTCTATTTGAATTTTAGGCTTACTATTCATTTAAAATACTGTATAAAGTAGTGAAAAGCCTTCACATAACAACCAGCATGATCTTCTTTCTGTGCTCATAACAGAATGTCTGGTTTCTTTACAAAGAAATGGAACTAATTTGGGGACAGATGTTTTGTGTGTTTATTATGTTTGCATCTATCTCAGTTATAAAACAACAAAGCCAGGAAACCACTGAGAAGAAGCAGCATGACAGGGCTGATACAGCTAATGTAGTAATTAGAGCCACAGTAACAGACTTGGGAGAAGAATTTCTTGTAGTTAAGTGCTTTCACTGATTTGCCATCACACTTCTCTCTCTTTGTGACAGTTCACCCACATTTCTACCATATCCATGCCAGATACTACTTTTCCAAGTTTCACATTGAGGTGCTACTGATGCCCAGTGCATCCCTGTTTATAGGACGGCTTTTGTCCACTGTCTCTTCAGGCTTCACACTCTTGGTTCCTCACTGAGATTTGAATCCCAGTCACCAGACTCTCTTATATTTTTTTCTCATGACTTTCTTCCCATCATATGGGCTTTAATTTTCTACCTGGTATTATCCCAACTCCAGGGTCTCAACCCCTAGTACTCCTATTTTGACTCAAAACCAAACTTATTCACACCCTTTCTTCCATTACAGGGACATAGATCACAATAAAGTAAACCCAAGATGAAATTATTATATGTCAAATGATAGACACAGACATAGAAAAAAGTTGCAAGTAATTTCTATGTTATCATTATACTTTGTACTAGGAAATTTCTAAATTTACAGCAAAGTGAACATGATTTTCATTACAAGAAATATGCACCAGTTTAAGAGGAATCCTCTACCATAGAGGAGTTTACTGCCTTGTTCATATATAAACATAAAGAAGTTGAAAAACTGCATATAATATTAAAATAAGATCTAAGTAAAATTGAGAACTTCTCTTTTTCTGGACAAATTTATTCTCTGACCTGAAACAACAATAACAAAAACTGACAAAATGCTCTTCAAGTATTGTTTTCACAATATTGGACATAAGATAATGAAGGACAGGGATTGCTGAAAAGCAGAAAACAAATAGTCCCTAAATTGTTCCAGCTTATGTCATTTAGAGAGTTTCAAATCATGGTGCAGGTAGGGGGAAGCTAACTAGAGTACAATAGACTTTCCTAATATCTGGGAAGAGACCCCTTCTGTGTTCAGCTGGATAATAATCAGCAAATGCATTTGAGGAAACTACCTGAGGCTGAGGAAAAAGTCACCCAAAAGAATTAGAATAAACCATGCCCAACACTAGCACAAGGCAGAGGATAGTGTCTGTGCCCACCAGCCAAAAGAGAGATCCTCTTGGCTTACTGAGCATTACACAGACTCTACAGAAGGGTCTCACCTCAGTAATGAGGAAAAAATTCTCCTGAGACCCAGCACTACTACAGTTCTACCTAATAAATCCTAACGTTAAGATCTAAAGGAACAAAACTCTTCTGAATAACTTAAATGCATTCCAGAACAAAGGTTAATACTATTTATAGAAAGAAAAAGTATACAACATCAAACGAGGTAAAATCCACAATATATGAAATAACAAATTACCAGACAAACAAGTGAGTGGGAAAATACAACCCATAATAAAGAAAAAATATTAATCTATCAAAACTTACTCAGAATTGATTGAGATATTATAAATAGAAGAACATTAAAACAGTTGTTCCATCTATATGTCATACATTGAGAGATTTACATAGAAAGGACAAAAATACATATTTTTAAAAGACCTAAATCAAACTTTCAATGATGAAAATATAATGTGTCAGTTGGAAATAGACTGGGGTGAGACCAACAGCAGTTTAGACATCACAAAAGAAAAAAACATAATAATGGACTTGAATAAATAGAAATAGAAATCTCAAAAATGAAACAAAGATTTTAAAAAGAGAATTTATTTAAGCCATTAGACAGCATCCATGAGGTGTAGAATAGTATCAAACATGCTACTTACATGTAATTGCAATCACAGGGTTTTAGGAGGGATGGGGTGGCAGAAAAAAATACTGGGAAAATTGCAAGAAATATTTTTAAAAATTTGATAGAAACTATAAACTCATAGATCTAAGAAGCTAAACAAATCAGAATCATGAGAAAATAAGGAAAACATGCCAGGGTACATCTTATCAAACTGTTCAAAATCAGTGATAAAATATTAATGTTTTAAAAAAATAAATTAAAAGTTGCCAGAGAGAAAAAAGCCATATGTTCACATATTGACAAACATCCAAAAGTATCAAGAACATCTAGGAAAACATGACTTCTCCAAAATAATTAAATAAAACATCAGTGACCAATCCCAGAGTGATTGAGGTATGTGACCTTTCAGATAAAGAGTTCAAAATAGCTGCCCTGAAGAAGCTCAGTGAACTTGAAGACCACAAAGGGAAGGAATTCAGAAGTATATCAGAGAAACATAACAAACGGAATCCAATAACAACAACAACAACAACAACAAAAAAAATCAATCAGAAATTCTGGAGCCAAAAACTTCAATTGCAAACTAAGACATGCATAAGAGTCTCTCAATAGAAGAACTGATAGAACAGAAAAAAGGCTTAGTGATCTTGAAGGCTTGCTATTTGAAAACACAATCAAAAGAGAAAAAAGAATAAGAATGAAGCATACCTCATAAGATCTAGAAAAATAGCCTCAAAAGGGCAAATCTAATAGGTATTTGCCTTAAAGAGAAGGTAGAGAGGATTGATGTAGAGAGTTTATTCACAGAAACAATAACAGAGAACCTTCCAAACCTAGAGAAATATATTAATATTCAAGTACAAGAAAGTCATAGAACACCAACAAGATTTAATGCAAACAAGACCACCTCAAGGCATTTTATAATTAAGCTCTCAAAGGTCACAGATAAACAAAAGGTCCTAAGGGAAACAACAACAACAACAAAAAGTAACATACAAAGGAGCTCAATATATCTGACTGCAGAATTTACAGCAGAAATCAATAGGCCAGGAAAGAGTGGCATGACATATTCTAAGTTCAAAAAAATTTTAACCCTCAAATATCATATTCTGCAAACACAGCCTTCACACATGAAGGAGAAAAAGAAACAAACAAAAGCTGAGGGATTTCATCAACACCAAACCTATTCTTTAAGAAATACTAAAAGAGACAGACCAGGTATGATGCCTCAAGCAACATAATCCCAGTACTCTGGCAGGCTGAGGTGGGTGGATTGCTTGAGCTGAGGAATTCAAGACCAGCCTGAGTAAGAATTAGACTCCCATCTCTACTAAAAATAGAAAAACTACCCAGGTATCATGGAAGGTACTGGTAGTTCCGGCTATTGGGGAGGGTGAGGCAAAAGGATCACCTGAGCCCAAAGAAATTGAGGTTGTTAAATGTCTGTGGCTCAGTGAGTAGGGCGCCGGCCCCATATACAGAGGGTGGCAGGTTCAAACCCGCCCCCGGTCGAACTGCAACAAAAAATATATAGCAGGGCAATGTGGCAGGTGCCTGTAGTCCCAGCTACTCGGGAGGCTGAGGCAAGAGAATTGCCCAAGCCCAGGAGTTGGAGGTTGCTGTGAGCTGTGTGACACCACGGCACTCTACCGAGGGCGATAAAGTGAGACTCTGTCTCTACAAAAAAAAATAATAATAATTAAAAATTGAGGTTGTTGTGAGTTATAATGCTGCCATGGCACTCTAACTAGGGTGACAGGGTGAGAATCTGTTGAAAGAAAGGGAGGAGAGAGGAGAGGGGAGGGAGAAGAGGGCAGGGGACGGCAGGGGAGGGAAGGGAGGGG